>ML794983.1:377989-417985 GCA_009831015.1 Picea engelmannii | reverse complement strand
TAAATATCATTATACATTCATTTGATACAAGTCGAATTTCAGAGGGAAGAAGAAGTAAAAGAAGGTCGGATTTCAAGGGAGGATGAAGTCTTTTGGTGATGTGTTCTAAGGTATGTTATTTTCAAGTCATCTTACCATTTTTGTTATAACTCTTTTTATAGAACGTTTCAGATGGTGCAATATCTATGGTATTGAGAATACATATCAAGGTACCTCTGGTAAAAATTTTATCTCTTTATTCACTATAATTATGGAGATACACTCTGTGGAATATAGGGTTTGTTACCAGTCCTGAAACTAGTCAAAAAACAGGTGTTCTGGGTAAAACAGTCATAAATTTATCATACAGACTCCAAATGTAGTGGGACCACTTCCATTGGAAATAGTACGGATTGTAGTTTCTTGTGCACAAGTTTCATAATCCGATGTTAAATATTGAGCGCGGGGCATGCTGTACAAGTTGGGTCTTTTGAACAGACCAGAATTGAATAAAGTCTACCATTCTTTCTATAACGTCTTTTTGGGGAGGATTCAAGGAGTGTAAATTAGAGGAGTTTCAGAGAATTCATTGAGTAACATTATCTACAGGATCAGAGTACTCCAAGAATTGAATAATTTCAGAAATTTAAGAAGTCTCAGAAAGCATTATCAGGTTCTATGTGATGATTGGTTGATGGTGATGATTTAATGTAAAATTTTATTATTTCTCATATATTCTTGGGTGGAAGGAAGGGGCAAGGATAGAGAGTTCAAACATCTCTTGATATTGGAGGATTGTATCTTCCTCTTGGAGGTTTATCTCTCCCTTTACATTTGGAAGCTGTAGCTACCTTTGGAAGTCATTACTTCCCTTGAACAAAAACTATTGATTATTTCTCATATATTGTGCATGGTGTATTATGGTGTATTGGTGTAACTGTTATACTATTTTTCATTGCTCATTGGATATAATTGAATGGTTTAAGTATAAGTTGAAAAAGGGTTTTAAATTGTACTTGATACTGATTCACCCCCTTCTCAGTATCAACAGATATAACCTACTTCACAAAGTTAAGCATAATATTGTTAACAATATCTAGGTTGTCTTGTGTTGTTGTTCTGGAATCATATTTCATTTCCTCTTGTTGTAGACACCTAAGTCCTCAAACCCCCCTATTGCTACTTCGGATGAGACTTCATCTACTTTGCAGGTGCTTCCATAAGGGCCGGTAGTTAGGTTTTGTTGGTGCACTGTTAGATTTGAACCCTGGGTCTACCCCTATGCCGACAAATGGTTCTATTTCCAAGACCGAGATCTTCTTGAGGGAATGTCAAGGTGGTTTCCATAGAAGACATAGATTCATAATTGGATAGAAGAATAAGAAAGGGACTTCATCGAAGCTCAGAAAAATAACCCTAACATTAGTATAGAAGACTGGTTGGGAAGGTAGATCTTTACTGATGTGAAGGAGATTTTATTTACTAGATTTCATAAGGATTTGTATGAGTGGCTATCCAGACTAGTAGACAATCAGTTTGAAATTAGATCTAGACCACCTGTGGTTTGGACATCGGTGTTGATTAAGAAATTCAAGAAAGTTGAAAACGTTGTGTCAAGAGTAGTAGATCTCTAGTTTGACAGCACTATTGGAGGGTACATTACTAAATTTTCTATTGACAGAGTGGAATCATATAGTCAAGCAAAGAGGTATCTCTTCAAGGGACCTAGGGGAAAGTTTCTACACTTTTTGAAGATGAAGATTAAGATTCTATTACATGAGAAGAATATATTGAAGATACAGTAATCAGTTGGATTTTAAAGCTAATGTTCAAGAATTCAGACAGCGAAAGTTACACAGAGGTTGAAAACATGCGCAGTGTGATATTGTTCAGAAAGGTTCCTCTTGCAAACCTGTTCAAGCAGATTTACATGCCACTAGCACAAGATGAAGACTTCTACAGTGGAGAATAAACATGGCGATCAGACGAAGAGTATTCATATTTTGCAAGGGCAGGGGAAGTAGAGGCTGAAGAACTTCACTAAGAAGAACCAGAAACTTCAGGGACTGTGCCTACTGTCTAAGTAAGTATTACTACTCCTCCTGATTTAGCAACATTAAGTAATTAGAGTAACCATAGTAATCAAAGCACTCAGAGTACTGTTACAAGAATTTTAGTGCATACTCAGTCGAAAAAATAGGGAAAATCCATGGTAGATGAAATGAGGTTACCTATTTTTAGAGGAGATGGATCTGAGGATGATGCAGGAGCATCGCAAGGGCGTGAAAGCATAGACAACATCGAGACAGCGCGGAGATAAGAGACAACTAGAAAAGCATGGAGCACATTTTTTGAAAATGTTTTGAAATATTAATGAAGTCATTAAGTGGAGGCATGCTTGTATTATTGTAAAAGGACCTTGAGTGATCCGCTCTCATCCATAGTAGATAGGAGCCTTTATGTGTAATGAATGTAGGTAGATAGAATTTAATTCTAGATTAGACAGTTTTAGAGCACAAGAGGGAAATGGGATATAGACACCCTCATTGTATAGTTGTAACATGATTGTCAAGATAGAGCAAAGAAGAGAAGAAGTAGAGAGCTGTGTAGAAGAATTCCATGTACAGAAGTTTTGGATTAATACAAAAAGCCTTGATTCAGACTCATGGTTCTCATATATTCTCTGTGTATTCATTATTGAATGTTATGCTCATGAATGTTTTACTCCTTATGTCATGCATTTGATGTTTATGCCATGTGTGTATGATTTCTTGTTAAATGTTTGAAATCTGGGAGGGAGAGTAAGGAATGAGTTTCAATTGTTTCTCTGTCTAAGTGAGTAAAATTCCTGCAAGGAGTGCGTTGACAAAAGTTAGAGTTCATCTTTGAAAAGCTCAGGAGGGATAACAATTGTTCTCATCTAGCAGAAGTGCAAGTTGAGAACAGGAGCAATGCAAGGTGTGCACAGGCCAAGTAAAGTCTCAGAGTTTGCAAACCTGAGAAATTGTTGAAGGACTACTGCTGCAGGGAGTGCACAGAGTCGAAGGACTTCAATTCTTTGAAGTAATTGAAGGATTCGCCGTAAGGAGTGCGTGCAGGAGTCTTCTTTAAGACTCGGAGTTGGAGAAAGCTCAGGAGGGATAGGGTCTTTGCAGATGTCGAAGAAAATCACAAAAGGTTGGTGCACCATCTGGTATCAGAGCCTGATTCTTTTTTGTATATTTTAGGTAGGAAAAGCGAGAAGGAATTTCAGCCATGCCACCAAGGAGAAGAGACAGACAAACACCTGATCCCCCAGAGGAAAGGGAAATGCCAGAAGGAAGGGGTAGGCAGGTGTAGAATCCAAAAGTGGAAAGAGATTTGCATGACATTCACACCAAACTCGTAGATGTGGAAATAAAACAAAGGTGCATAGTTGATATTGGATATGTTAGTGAGTCTGAAAGTGAAGATGACGTTGCATATGATGAAGAAGAACTTGCAGTAGAAGATGAAGCAAATGAACGCTTGATTAGAGCTGTTGCAAGAATGAGTGCAAGAGCCAAAATGGACATTCCAGTTTATGAGGGAAACTTGGATGCTGAAGAGCTTCTAGACTGGATTAGAGCTCTGGACACATATTTTGACTATGAAGATGTCGAAGAAGACAAGAAGGTCAAACATGTTGTCACGAGACTTAAAGGACATGCAACATTGTGGTGGGATGAACTGCAAGTTAACAGACACTGCCAAGGTAAGCAGAAAATCAAGAGTTGGGATAGGATGATTGCAAAGATGAAAGCGAAATTCATTCCCAAAGATTACCAAATTACTCTGTTTCAAAGGATGCAGAACTTGAGATAGAAGCTGATGACAGTGAAGGAGTACACTGAAGAGTTCTATAGTTTGAACATCAGAGCAAGTCATTGTGAAAGTAATGATGAAAAGGTTTCCAGGTATATGAATGGCCTGAGATATGAAATTCAAGATGAGATGAGCATGATGACCATCCGAACGGTGGAAGATGCTTATCAAATGGCTCTAAAGGCGGAAGAGAAGATGAGCCGAAAACAAGGTCAAAGAGGCTGAGGCAGAAGTTAAGCCAGAGGCAAATCAATTGTCCAAGATAGAAATCAGAAACCCAAGGAAGACTGAAAGAAACCTCAGACTCAAACTGAGAGAGGTGGAAGCTCACAGAGAAGGTAGTATGCTAATCAGAAAGGAGAGTATGTTGATAACAACATTTTTCCTCGTACTAGAGGTAGAGGAAGAGGAAGAGGTGGAGTGATAAAATGATTCACGTGCGGAAAGGTCGAACACAAGTCTTATGAATGTCCAGACAAGAATAAAGAGGAAGGAGAGACTCACATTGTCGAAGCACAAAGGCGAAATGTTGAGGTAGATAATGCTAAAGACAGAAGATCGTTGATGATGTGAAAAGCTCTTTTGACACCAGAGAAGGAGGTGGAGATTTCAGTCCAAAGAAACAGACTTTTTCGGACTGCATGCAAAACCAAAGACTGGAAATGTAAAGTTATTGTAGACAGTGGTAGCACGGATAATCTCGTTTCAACAGAGATGGTAGAAAATCTGGAGTTGGAGATGATTGATCATCCAAGCCCATACAAAGTTTT
The DNA here is from genome assembly GCA_009831015.1 of Picea engelmannii. Classification (NCBI taxonomy): domain Eukaryota; kingdom Viridiplantae; phylum Streptophyta; class Pinopsida; order Pinales; family Pinaceae; genus Picea; species Picea engelmannii. Next base: position 413,393 of record ML794983.1, on the reverse strand, counting down.
GTGGTTGCAAAAAGGACATCAGGTAAATTTCACTAAGCAATGTTTAGTTGAGTTTAAAATAGGAGGGTATAAAGATGAAATACTCTATGATGTCATTCCCATGGATGTTTGTCATCTATTGTTGGGTATACCATGGAAATATGACAGAAATGTGATTCATGATGGGAGGAAGAACACATACACCCTAGAGAAGAATGGGAGAAATCCCATGTTGCTTCCAATCAAAGATAAGGAGGTGAAACCTAAAGTAAGAAACATTGTACTTCTCATGAGTGGGAAGGAACTTCTTACAGAGGTTAAGAAGAAGGAGGTACCGCAATTCATTATGTTCAAAAAGCCAAAGATTGTTTTAACCAGCACAAGGGTAGATGATTTACCAGAAGAGTTCACTGACATCATAATGGACGAACTATCTTGTTCATTTCCACCGATTAGAAGTATAAGTCATCGAATTGATCTCATACCTAGAGCTAGTTTTCCAAACAAAGAAATGTACAGATTGACGTCGCGGGAGAATGAAGAGGTCAAAAGACAAGTCCAGGATTTGTTGGACAAAGGTTTGGTGAGAGAAAGCTTGAGTCTGTGTGTTGTTCCGACAGTGCTCAGTCCGAAGAAAGACAGAGGCTGGAGGATGTGTACTGACTCAAGGGCAATGAACAAGATAACCATCAGGTACAAATTTCCATTTCCAAGGATGGATGATTTGATGGATTGTTTGAGTGGAGCCAAAAAAAATTCGAAGATTGATTTGAAAAGTGGATATCACCAAATTCATATGAGAGAAGGTGATGAATGGAAGACAGCCTTCAAGACCAATGAAGGGTTATACAAATGGCTTGTCATGTCGTTTGGTTTAACGAACGCGCCGAGTACTTTCATGATATTGATGAATGAAGTCCTGAAGGATTTCATCGAAAAAATTGTCATTGTGTATCTTGATGACATACTGATTTTTAGTAAAACAAAGGCAGAGCATCTAAAACATTTGGCTACAGTGATGATGAGGTTACAGCAAGAGAAGCTGCTGATAAACATGAAGAAATCCTCATTCATGAAGACAGAGCTCATCTATTTGGGGTTTGTTATTTCTGCAGATAAGTTGAGGATGGATCCAGATAAGGTGGAGGTAATCAAGAATTGGCCGTCACCAAAGAATATCTTTGAAGTTCAAAGTTTTCATGGATTGGCTAGTTTCTACCGAATATTCATTAGGAATTTCAGTGGAATTAGTGCACTGATGATGGACACAGTGAAGAAGAGACACAAGTCTTTTCACTGGACAGAAGAGGCTGAGAAAAGTTTTAATTTGTTAAAGAAGAAAATCACGGAACAACCAATTTTGGTGTTGCCATATTTTAAAAGGACATTTCAAGTAAAATGTGATGCAAGTGGATTTGCAATAGGGGCAGTATTGAGTCAAGACGATAGGCCGATAGCATATTTCAACGAGAAGTTGAATGAATCCAAGATAAAATACTCCATGTATGATAAGGAATTCTATGTTATTATTCAGGCATTGAAAAAATGGAGACATTACTTAATTCCTAAGGAGTTTGTCCTGTATAGTGATAATCATGCATTGCAATTTGTGACTCAATAGGAGAAGTTGAATCAAAGACATGTTAAATGGGTTGAATATATGCAAAATTTCACTTTTGCGATTAAACATATTTCTGGAACTGCTAACAAAGTTGTTGATGCTTTGAGCAGGAAATGTTTGCTATTGCAGGAGTTTAGAGTCAAAACATTGGGTTCTGATGATCTTAGGGACATGTATAGAGATGATCCAGATTTTAAAGAGGCGTATGAAGCAGATGAGAATCCAATTCTCAGGGATAGAAGCCAATGGGTAGAATACATGATCCAAGAAGGATTATTGTTTAAAGGTAATCAACTTTGTATTCCAAAATGCTCCATGAGGAAGAATTTGTTGAAGGAGAAACGTAGTGGAGGATTGGCCGAACATTTCGGTCATGACAAGACGTTCGCAAAGTTGAATGAGTCATATTTTTGGCTAGGAATGCGAGAAGATGTCAAAATATTCGTGGACAGATGTAGAATTTGTCAACATTCAAAAGAAAAGAGGCAAAATGCAGGTTTTTATCAACCATTACCCATACCTGAGAGGTCTTGGGATGCAGTCAGCATGGACTTCATATTGGGGTTGCCAAGAACACAAAGAGGGTTTGACTCAATCTTTGTGGTAGTGGATAAATTTTCCAAAATGGCACATTTCATTCCATGTCAGAAAACCAGTGATGCAACTCACATTGCGAACCTGTTTTTCAAAGAAGTCATTCAACTTCACAGATTACCAAGGAGCATAGTTTCGGATCGAGACACTAAGTTTGTAGGACACTTCTGGAGAACCTTATGGAAAAAGTTGGGAACAAACTTGTCGTTTAGTTTATCTTATCATCCTCAGATGGATGGACAGACAGAAGTCGTGAACAGGAGTTTGGGAGACTTGTTGAGGAGCTTGGTGACAGAACACCACCGTCAGTGGGACAACATATTACCACAAGCGGAGTTTTCTTACAACGATTCAATTAATAGGAGCATAGGACAGATTCCATTTCAAATTGTTTATGGCATGCAGCTGAGAGGAATTTATGAGCTGAGGGATTCAGAACAGATTGCGACTAGGAGTGCTAGTGCAGAAGATTTCGCAGAGGTGATGAAGGAACTTCATAGCCAGGTGACAGAGCGATTGCAACATTCGAGCCAAGAATATAAATGCAGGGCAGATCAACACAAGAGACAACTTCAGTTCAAAGTTGGTGATTTGATCCTTGCACATTTGAGAAAGGAAAGGTTCCTGAGTGGAACATATAATAAACTGAAGATGAAGAAAATCAGATGATGTAAGGTCTTGAAGAAATTTGGGGCGAATGCATATGAGATTGAATTACCCGATGGGATCGGAATTTCTCCAATATTCAATGTCTTAGATTTGTACCCTTATAAAGCTGAGGAAGCAGAAGCAGGTAGTGAGCAGCCAAAGATTCAATGGACAAAACAAATGCCATTTGCAGAAAATCCGCAGATGGAGTGCATACTGGACAAAAGAGTTGGTAAGACGACTAGGCGAAAGAAATACTTTGAATACTTGGTCAAGTGGAAGGGCCATCCAGTTGAAGATGCCAGCTGGGAGAATGAAGCAGAAATCTAGAAGCATGGACAAACTGTGCGCGAGCTCATGGACAGGAGCCCATGAAAATTTTCAAGCGAGGGAGTATGATGCAGGAGCATTGCAAGGGCGTGCAAGCATAGCCAAAAGTGAGACAGCGCAGAGATAAGAGACAGCTGGAAAAGCACTGAGCACATTTTTTGAAAATGTTTTGAAATATTAATGAATTCATTAAGTGGAGGCATGCTTGTATTATTGTAAAAGGACCTTGAGTGATCCGCTCTCATCCATAGTAGATAGGAGCCTTTATGTGTAATGAATGTAGGTAGATAGAATTTAATTCTAGATTAGATAGTTTTCGAGCGCAAGAGGGAAATGGGATATAGACACCCTCATTGTATAGTTGTAACATGATTGTCAAGATAGATAAGAGAAGAGAAGAAGTAGAGAGCTGTGTAGAAGAATTCCATGTACATAAGTTCTGGATTAATACAAAAAGTCTTGATTCAGACTCATGGTTCTCATATATTCTCTATGTATGCATTGTTGAATGTTATGCTCATGAATGTTTTACTCCTTCTGTCATGCATTTGTTGTTTATGCCATGTGTGTATGATTTCTTGTTAAATGTTTGAAATCTGGGAGGGAGAGTAAGGAATGAGTCTCAATTGTTTCTCTGCCTGAGTGAGTAAAATTCCTGCAAGGAGTGAAGTGAAGTTTGTCCGCAAGGAGTGAATTGACAGAAGTCAGAGTTCATCTCTTAAAAGATCAGGAGGGATAACAATTGTTCTCATTCTTGCAGAAGCACAAGTTGAGCACAGGAGCCATGCAAGGTGTGTGCACACTAGGTAAAGTCTCAGAGTTTGAAAACCTGATAAATTGTTGAAGGACTACTGCTGCACGGAGTGCGCAGAGTCAAAGGACTTCAATTCTTTGAAGTAATTAAAGGATTCGCCGCAAGGAGTGCATGCAAGATTCTTCTTTAAGACTCAGAGTTGGAGAAATCTCAGGAGGGATAGGGTCTTCGCAGTTGTCAAAGAAAAGAACAGAAGTTTGGTGACTTGAGGTGTTGAAAGGAGGCGTAGCAAGTTTGCGTTGCAAGCGGGTAAGTTCCGCGGAGAAATACTTGGTTAAATTTGCAGGAATTGTCCAGGAAGAAATGAATAGTCAGAATTCTTTGAGAAGAATTCGCGAAGTCACAAGAGCCATCAGATCTTGCAGAGAAGAAGGTATGCTACGATGAGCTTTACTCAAGCGTAAGCTCAGAAGAAATCATACTCATAGGATCCAAGTCAGCCAGGGCCGTTGGATCGCTCGCAAAATCTCATTTCGGGGCTTCGTGAGTTGAAGGGTCGGAAGTTTTGCATCAAGGTTCATGAAGTCATGAAAGGCGAGTAGATAAGTGGCGAGTGGATCAAAGCCATCCATCCAGGGAGGACAGGTGGCAGAGATCTAGAGATCTCATGAACTTGGAGGTTCGCGAGGTGAGAGCCCAAAGGTTGGGTACTCTAGGTCGTGAAAGGCGAAGTTCTGAGAGGGTGAGAATTTCCATTGTGGGACTGCGTGGACGACGTGTCAGAATTCAGCAGTTGATGAGTTGAAGATTAGAAGGAGAAGTCACGAGGTCACGAGCTGCGATAAGAAGTATTCAGGAGTTTGGGATCGTGTCACTTCGGGTGTCGTGATACAAAGGAGACAGTACTTCGGGGATCGAAGTGGTGAAGTGCGAAGTGGAGCGTAAGGAACACATGGAAGAATTGCAAGGTGGGCTGGTGGAATAGACAGGTGGACACGTGTTGTTCATTGAAGAGAGTCAACACCCCATTGACTTTTTGTGTCTCGGGGGTTCGTGAGATAAGGGGATGGAAGTCCAACCTTTCGATTTGCAAAGTGGTGAAAGGTGAGAAGCTCTAGTGGGAAGCCTAGCCGGTGGTCATGCGGAGAAGGGGGAGCTTGCACCTAGTGCCATTCGCACCAAGGAAGCTTCCGAAAGGACCTGTGGATCAAAAGAAAGAAGATTCAAGCAGGGAATTGAAAGAGCCGATCCGTCTCAAAGGGAAACAAAGAACGATCCTGTAAGCGGATCCTCGACGTGAGGGCTGAGTGGGTCTGCACCAGAGGATACTGACCAGCATTGGTTCTTATGCGAATTTGTATGGAGCATTAAGCAAGTCACCGACAAAGTTGTTAAGAGAGCTCAGTTTAGTACTACCTTGAGGGATCCTGCACTGAGCTGGTATATGAAGTTTGTTTCAGGATTTGTACAGCCTAAAATGTTGAATGATATTAAGAATGCATTGAGTGCAGAGTTCAAGAAGCCTAAGTTAGAGTCGAGGTGCATTACAGTGTTTAAGGAAATCAAGCAGAAGGTGATTGAACCTATTTGGGAATCTGATCAGAGGTTTAAGACCTTCACAGGCCATTTAAGTTTTCAGATTCAAGACAAAAAACATAAGGAATGGTTCATTGTTTCCCTCCTGCCACACATTAGAGTTCCCCTGATGCAACAGAAGGTCGCTTCACAGGATGAAGCATTAGAGATTGCCATGAAACTAGAAGAAGATCCTGTAGGAGAATCCAATCCAGGTATAAGTAAGATTTTGAATCAATTAACTAGTTTATCTTTACAGGTTGAAGACATGAAGAAAGATAAAGGAAAAGAGAAAAGATAAGACATCTGGTGTATCAAATGTAAAGAAGAGGGCCATGACAAAGAGCATTGTCCTCTATTTAATGAATACTTGGCCTCTAGAGCCCCTAACCCTTTGAAGAAGGCTACTTTACCATGGTGCGAGGTATCTAGAACTAGACATCGCCCTGGTGAATGTTATTATATGTAAAAATATGTCCAGACACCCACCAATATTTATTGTACATTCTACAAATATATGGGGCATGATGAGAAGGATTGTAGGGCTTATGACCTCATGCATAAAAGGTCAAGGGATGCATAATGAATTCAAGGAGAATTACATCAAGAAGGGAATGATGCGCAGTTCAATTCCATAGGAAGAGGAAACTTCAACCCTCATGGTGGGTTCAGAGGAAGAGGACAAGGAGGAGGCATGGGTTGAGGTTGAGGTCAGATTATTTGCTATAATTGCACCCATCCAGGTCATTTGGCAAGGGATTGTCAGAACCCCTGTACTACTTGCAGCTACTGTAATTCATTTGACCATGTTATTGAAGAATGTCCAGTATTGTTAGCTAAAGTTCAAGAAAGTCGAGGTGGAAACCAACAAGTCCAACTAATATCAGTTGAACCTCGTGGTAATGATCCCAGACTCATTGTTATTACTAGAGGAGGCACTGTCATAGGACAATATAGGGTGACTCCAGGAAAGACTACAGATGGATCAGGGATCAAAAGAGCTACAGAGAAGGCGCCATTTTTTGATCCAGGGAAAGAAAATCGTACTTTTAAAGAAGCAAGAAGAGAATTTGTAGGTGAATAGGCTTCTTCATCTCGGGCACAACCGCAAGTAAGGGAATGTGAAATGCCTCCAACATTTGATCAGTCTTCCATACCTAGACAAGGGAAAGAGGTAAGAAAGCTTGTGGACTTCTTGTATACTTGTATTAATTTGATTAAAGATGAAAGAGCTGCACAGGAACTACAACACCTGATAAGACAGTATGAAATTGGAATAATAGATCCTCTGTTGAGAAGACCTGTGAATCAAGTATCTAGAAAAAGGAGGACAAGCAAGGAACTGTACCTTAGTTCTCAGATTGGAGACTACGACATAGACTATGTGGTCCTCGACCTAGGATCAGAAGTAAATGTTATGACAAAGCAGACTTGGGCATTGATGGGAAAACCTAAGTTGATTTACTCTCCTATTAGGCTCAATATGGAGAACTAGCAGGTGGTGAGCCCCTTTGGAATACTAGAGCATGTCCCTGTAGACATCGAAGAAGTAAAGACATTTGTAGACTTCAAAGTGATTGAGATTGTTGATGATAGCTATCCTTATCCTACATTGTTGGGTATTAATTGGGATTTCAACAATTTGACTGTTGTTGACCTGAAAAAGAGAAGAATTACATTTGAAGGTGATGGCCTTAGGGTTATTGCACCTCTTGACCCTAATGAAGGTCGCAGATACACATGACCTATAAGAGAGGAAGACCACGCTTATGAGCTAGAGAAGATGTATAAACTAACAATAGGACAGTAGGATTATATTAACCCTACAGCAGATGGAAATGTAAGTTGGTGAGGTGAAAGTGCATGTTCGTTAGATTCAGAAGAAGCATTGGAAAATTGGAAGAACAAAATGTATGAAGTCTCTACACGGAGGTGTGCCAGATTGACCAAATCTGTTCACTGGATTGTCACATAAGTAAGTAATCTTCCTACATTTGATGGCTTGAACAATTTAGAGACATATCTATTTGAATTCGAAGGAATTGTACCAATACAATAGAGGTTGTTGGCACCAGATGAAGCCTTGAAACCAAAGCTAGCTAGATGGTGGGAAACGCACAAGAAGAACATCGTAGAGTGGGCACAATGTCGCACCTTGTTGAAAGTGCACTTTTCAAACCAAGATGAAGGTTGCAAAGTTCAATACACAGGTCATATTTTTCCTAAGAACCATGTGCTAAGTTTCGAGGAATCCTGGAGCAACATTCCTAAAGAACAGTGAGTACATAAGTTCATTAACACCTTAGATACTATGCCTATCAATTGATATATTCAAACATAATTGCGCTTAGTCACTACAGATTGGTATGGTATGACCCAGAACGTCATAGTTACGTTCCTATTTGAAATTTAGTACCCCACAATAGATCAGTCTTTACAAATTGTAAGACAGAAGGTCTTTGAGGAAGCATCTAACCCTCCTTTTGAACAAGAAGAATATGAATGGATTGTGCCTCTTCAACAGTTACAGGGTTGTTATAATATTAATGATGATGAGGATGATGATCCTAGGAATGTGAACATTTCAGAAACTAAAGGACAAAGAGATATAGAAGGACCAGGGATTGAATTACCTTTTGTTGGGCAGCTGATTAAAATTAAGAAAGTTAATATTGGAATAGAGTAGGCACTTAAGTTGGAAAATGTTGGAGACTATTGGGATGATGCTACTATTAGTAAGATTACAAAACTATTGCATGAGTATCAGGACTTGTTTCCAACCAAGTTCATAGACATGAAGGGAATTAAAGGGCCCATGGGAGAAATGAAGATTCCTTTGAAAGAATATGCAAGGCCTATCAAGAAGAGGCCTTATAGACTGAATCCTAAGTACAAGCATAAAGTTAAGATTGAATTAGATAGAATGTTGGAAGCAGGGATCATAGAACTAGTTGAAGAATCCGAATGGATCAACCCTATGGTAGTCCAAGATAAGAAGTCACGAGAAATCAGAATCTATGTAGATCTAAGGAAATTGAATGATGCATGTTTACATGATCCATTTCCTACACCTTTTACTAATGAAGTTCTAGATAATGTAGGAGGACGGGAAGTTTATTCATTCACAGATGTATTTTCAAGCTATCACTAGATCAGAATTTCTAGGGAGGACAGACATAAGACTACATTTGCAAAAGAATGGGGTTCTTTTTAGTACACTGTGATGCCTTTTGGTTTGAAGAATGTACCAGCCATATTTTCTAGGGTGGTGGTCAAAGCATTTAAGGAATTTTTACATAAGTTTTTGGAATCATAGTTTGATGATTGGACCATTTTAAGCCTACTGAAAGATCATATTGAATGTTTGAGATTAATGTTAGATAAGTGCAGGCAATGTCAGATTGCCTTGAACTTGAAGAAGTGTATTTTATTTTCATATTTCAGAGTGTTTTTAGGACACATTGTGTGTAAGAAGGGGTTGTTGGTAGATCCCTCCAAGATTTCTATCATTGTTGATCTACCTCCCCCTACTTCGGTTAGACAATTGCACACTTGTTGACGGGCGAAATTGACCGTCCATCAATTGGAAGAGTGGATCCGGTCCGGGTTTGTCTAAATAACCCAAGCCGTCTGGGATAACCCACCCTGACGGGTTTAGTGGCTCCATTAGCCAATCTAAGTCCTAAGGAAACAAAAGAAAACTACTCTAAACTAACTAATCTAAATAAAAACAAACTAATAAACAAATCTTAACTACTAATATATACAATTCACTACCTAAACTATAATAATTCTATGAAATTCAACATTCCACTATCAACTAAATCAAATCTTAATCACAAATGTACAATATTTATAAATTACAGATTTAGAAGAAAACCTGCAAAAAATCAATTGCAAACTGTCCTAAGACAGTGAAACTGTTTTTTGATTTTATAGTTTTATGATAAAGAAATAGAATAAAAACTAACTATCTAAGCTAAGCAACTAAAACACTAACTCTAACTATGTATCTAAACTAATATATTTATTAAAACTACTTAAATAACACTAATATGCTAACCTGTGATAACGCTTTCCAATTTGTCCTATGTAAAGAATCCAGTTCAGTTGTTCGATGGGAGGAAACCCACATCAATCCTCTACCGGCCTCTAGTAAATAGTAAGCAATAGTGCTCTTTTGAATATCGATAACAGAACAAACAAGACGTAAAAGTTATAGAAATCTTATAATTTACAAATCATAACATTTAGATAAATCTGTGTGCAAGTATTTGTATAAAATGATTCAATTAACGAAGAAGAGAAATCTGTGATTCATTAACTGAAACAAAGTAATTGCCGTATTTTTTAAATAAGAGAGATCAGATATAGATTACACATTAATCAAATCACATCAACGTGCAATAGATTACGATATCTAAAGTAGTCTATAATCGACTGCAAAATGATATGAATAAAACTTGAAACAAACGTTTGATATATTGAAAGCGAAAGCTGTTACAAGACATCAACTTTCATCTCAGTGTGTATCATAAATCCATAGTCTGGTTCTCCCACAGTGAGGATGATGAGTTTATTACAAAAAATTGACAAGTATTTAAAGACCTCCCATAGGGAAAAACATCCTTGTGGGAGTTGTCAAAACAGTTTACACAAATCTGGGAAAATATCCCAAGTCTCTATTTCTAACTCAAACTAACAACTTAAAAATAAAAACTATATCACATAAATATCTCCTATATTGTCACAGCATGCCCAAATTGATCATTGCAATTCGTATGTACCTGAACAAGGACAAGAATAGATAATATTAGAGGATATTTTATTGATAAAATTGATAAAAATCTAATTTCTAAGACTAGCTACAGAATCTTGCAATTTTGTAGCTGGTCTAAACTGAACAATGAATCATATTAAAATCAATAAAAAACTCAAAGAATTAAATTCAAACTATTAAACAAGTATCAAATTGATATTTGAAAACCAACGAATCATTCAAATCAAAAACCGTTATGCTAATTTGAGAGCAAACAAGATTATGATCAATCGAATGACTACAGAGATACACGTACTCTGTTCCATTTGTTATCATAGTTTCGGGTAAACAGAATCGCATTAGATACTTGACAGCAATGAAATCGTTTCCATAAACTAATTGAAATCGACAAAAATAGTTGCTTCAGCCATCAACAAAATCATTGTCGAATCCAAACAAAATCAACAGGATCGTTTTTCAAATTGATATAACTGTATTAACATATACAAACGACCATGCTATTTGCAAACCAAATGAAAACTTGTATGTAAATTGGAACAAATGAAATCATAAACGAATTAATCAGTTGATAACAGGACATATGGGATTTGTCAAACGTTTGTCATTGCCAATTAGAAGCAGACAGAATCGATTGACAGTCAACGAAATCATTACTTGAATCAATTTGAAAACGAACTATTAGCCGAGTTTTCATATGAATTCAACAGAGACAGAATCGTTTTTGAAAATCAAAACCAACATAGCAGCATCAAATCTATTTTTGATATCAATCTAACTCAATACAGGCAATTGTGCTAACACATCAATTAAATCAAAACGAATCGAAACAGTTTGTGTTTGACACAGTCGTTATGACTCAACACAACTCCACGATTTTAGCGAATAGATCTTTTGCACAGGTCGGATGTAACCAGAACCGAAACGAAAATATCAATTCAATACAAAACAAAGTCGTTCCTGGCTAATCGAAGTTAACAGTGTTATATTGAATTTATTAGGTTACATTGTATTTATCAACCCAGTCACTAATAATGACGCATAACACATATAGAGGATCATACCAATCTAAACCCACGAAATCATTCCAAAATCAAACCATAATAACTAAATCAGAGCCGATAGAATCCAACCACAACGAAATCATACCAAATCAAAACATAGTCGTGCTATGATTTTAGCACAAAATCTCTTATATAGGTCATATGCCATCAAAACGAAAACAAATCCCATCGATCACATGAATTCAAACCAACAGAATTTTTCTAAGGCGAACCATACCAAGTCAAAACCAATCAATCTCTTCTACTAAGCTGGGCACGAAAAAATCGCATACCAAAATCATAACTACATTTGATTTTAGCAGAAAGAATCTAGTGTACAGGATCCATAACATAACCGTTTTTGACAATCAAACTATGAAATAATCATTTCGAATAATGAACAGAACTAATCAAAACCCAAAACCAATTCATTATATTAATCCAAGCAATTCATAAAATGAAATTGATATTGAAATTCATACCTGGATAATCAGAAAACAACTCGGTCATGATAATTTGGAATTGACGAAGGCTGTTGCCGATTCGACATTCCTAAAAATGATCGAACCAGCGGTTTTCTGCTTCTTGTCATTAGCTTGAAGCCTGTCCTTTTCTCTCGACAACACTGTAACTTGGTTCTCTAAAGATTTTATCTTTGATTGTAATAAGGGAACATCAGCATAGTAGCCCTCAAGCCACACATTACATTGGATACATGATGTTTGTTCGGGCTTCGAAATTGCAGGCGAGGGTTTGTTTAAATCACCGATGGTTTCATTATGAAGCTTGATTCCTGGGTAGTTAGGATTGTTCTTTAGGCATGGGGGCAAATTAGAAACATAGTCATAGGGTGGCTTGAAGCATAGGCATTGGGAATAGGGATACTCTTTAGCTAGGAAGCGCTCGATATCGGAGTCTGAGTCCTCACTCAGAACTATGGGCTTTTGATCGAGGTTTGGCTTAGATTTATTTCGGGCAAGTATCGATATCAATCGAGCATTCTTTTTACCCTTGCTGTTGACAGTAGGGTTACCCTTGACCTTCTTACTCACAGGCTTCTTTACAGCCTCCACCTTGTCTGTTATGATGTCCGGTAGGTCGATATCAGGGCCAACCGAGGGTTTGGGAGAAGGCAGAAGGACATGGAATGGCATGGGTGGCTTGACCATAGCCTCACTGACCATAGACTTGTCGATTTGGATAGACTCTGAATCAACAAAGCCATTTCAAGAGAGAAAAGCTTTCCAATTATCGCCATGAAGGTTTAAATGGTGAATGACGATGAGTCTAACCAAGCCATGGTGAAACAAGTTGCTATCATCCTTCTCGCGTTTAAACCTCTTAGCCATTTTGTAAAGACTATGAAGGAAGTAAAATGGCATGTTAAATGGATAGCCCATGAAATTCATCAATAGTCGAAGGTGATAAAGAAAAACCAATCCATACCGACCCTCACAGGTCACAAATTGTTTAACCATTATCAAAAGATCGTGCCACCTGGGTTTAAGTGTGGAAATAGGCATACCTTTGTCACAGGATGTGACCTTTCATGATATGAATAGAAAAGGCCACGACACCTCATCAACTTTGGAGTTCTTAAACCATCGTTGGCCTATGGCTGCTAGTCCTGTAGCAGAGCTTACGAATTCTTCATTGAGTTCAAGTTGAATGTCACCTACTTTAGCCCTACACCCATCAAAGGTAAGGGTGAATTATTGTGCAACAAACAGATGGAAACCCTCGAACCTTTGTACAAACATGAGCCAACCACTATCCTCTAAATCCTTACGGGCGTTATCGAACAGTAACAGAGCTTGACTACCGTTCGGCTCTATTCTCACCACCGGTGCCATAGACAAAAGCACACGGTGAGTGATGTGAACGAGCTAGGTTTTGAATCACAGCATATGCAAGGGAAGAATTCTCACAAGCTTACCCGAAACTAGCAAAGGTGAAACAGGGATAGGGGAAGACATTAATGACATATCATGCGAAGGTGGTGGAGTTAGTTCATTACATGCAAAACAGTCATATCTACAGTACAACCGTCGGTGCAAATAGATATTCAGCCCACTATTGTATAGGTTAACAATTATGCCATTCAATCAACCAATGAAATCAATGGTAAGTGGATTAAACATTCGCGTGAGCAATAGTTATAGTTTCAAAACCAAACAAATGAATCGAAACCAATACCAAGGGTTTGATTATGTGACATGAGTTGTATAGAATGATTTATACCAAGAGTTTAACCATAACACCAATGTGTTTTCATGAAACCAATGATCAAGTGAATCGATCAAAGAACATATAAATCCAATCACCAATGCATCATAAACTCAGTCACTCATGAAGCGAGACTATATAATCAATCAAAGAATGCCAAATGAGTACAGGTCGAGGGGTCTTGCCAACTGTATAACGATGAGTAAATTGGAAACACAATGGGCATATTGACAAGGAAGATCACAACAATTCAGTGACGATTTTAATGTGACTTTGAAAACCAGGTTTTCACGCTTGCAGTCGTGAAAACAAGAACAAAAGTAAGTGTGCACATAGTGCAAAAATAATAGTGTCGTTTTATTCGAGAATTGCAACAAAAATCAAGGTTTGCAAAGCACTGGTTAAGGCAGCTTATAAGGACAGTAGAAAAATGTGAATTGACTGCCAACAACACTGCAATGGGATACATTGGATACTACAGAAATTTTATTAAGGGTTACACACATATAACAACACCTATGGAGAATCCATTAAACAAGGATAGTAAATTTCAATGGACAGAGGAATGCCAGTAGAGCTTCAACACACTAAAGCATAAATGGTCACTGCACCTATTTTGGTTTTTCCAAATTGGAGTAAGGAATTCCATGTTCATGTCGATGCTTCATCCATTGCATTAGGATCAGTTATAGCACAACTAGGTGTAGTAGATATTGAGCACCCTATAGCCTTTGCTAGCAGGAAGATTTCTACATCCAAAATGAATTATACTACCACCGAAAGAGAAGGCTTAGCTATGGTATATGCGCTGCAGAAGTTTAGACACTACTTGTTGGGAGGACATTTTAATATGTTTACTGATCATTTTGCATTAAAGTACTTAGTCAAAAAGCCAATGTTGGGGGGAAGAATATGCAGATGGCTATTATTATTCCAGGAGTATGAATTTGAGATTGTGGTCAAGCCAGAAAGAATGAATAAGGGACCTAACCACTTATCTAGGTTAGAACATGTAGAGGAACCTACTAGTTTGGAGGATACACTCCTAGATGCACAGTTGTTGGCCATTAGGAAATTTGATGATCACTTCACCGAGATAGTCCAGTTCCTGCCCACAAGAATGGCACCTTGTGAGTATACAGGGATTTAGAAGAAACAATTGGTAGTCTGCGCTGCCGATTTTCAACTTATAGCTGGACAATTATATAAGATGGGACCATATGAAATATTAATAAGATGTGTTATGGAGTCATAAAGACCATTGATTCTTGCAGAAGCACATGAAGGCATCGCAAGAGGACATTATGTAGTGAAACCAACAATGCAGAAGGTTCTCAGAGTTGGCCTTTGGTGGCCCACTTTACATAAGAATGCTAAGGAATAGTACAGATCCTACGATGTATGTCAAAGAATAGGGAAGCCTTCTAGAAGGGATGATATTCCTTTAGCTCCTCAGTTAACTTTACAAGCATTCGAGAAATGGGCTATTGACTTTGTAGGACCTATCAACCCACTAGGAAAGCGCACATGAGCTTAATATATCATCATTGCTATAGAGTATTTGACCATATGGGCATAAGCAAGAGAATTTAAGGACTGTAGTGCAGCTACAGCTGCGCGGTTCATATTTGAGGATATCATAACCAAATTTGGATGCCCAAATATCCTTATGAGCGATCAAGGCACATACTTCATTAACAAAATTATTGAAAACTTGACTCAGGAGTTTGAAGTTCACCATCAGAAGAGAAAACCATACCACCCACAGGCGAATGGTACAGTCGAAGCTTTCAATAAGATCTTGGAGATTTCCCTAACTAAGATTTGTAGTGTCAACAAAGATGATTGGGATTTGATAATTCCAGCAGTGTTATGGGCTTATCAAACTACTTGCAAAAAGCTAACAACGCAAACTCCCTTCAAGTTAGTTTATGGCCTGGAAGCAGTGGTACCTATGGAATATTTGATTCCTAGCTTAATAATTGCAACATTTACAAGTATGGATGACATCGACATTGTTCAAGACAGGCTCACTCAGTTGATAAAATTAGAGGAAGACAGGTTCATTGCAGGATTTCATCAGCAGGTACAAAAAGAACGAGAAAAGGCTTACCATGACAAACATATCAAGAAGAAAGCATTTAAACAAGGATATTTGTTATTGTTATATGAAAACAAGTTCATGAAGCATCTAGGAAAGTTTAGGACACATTGGCTTGGGCCATTCGAGGTTGTCTATGTTACAGAAGGAGGAGCTGCGCAATTGAAGACTCTTAATGGAGAATGGAAGGATGGCTTAGTAAATGGGAGTCGGTTGAAGCTGTTTTGGAATTAGGCCAGAGCGCCTAGATGTTAAAGGCCAAAGCACCTATTTTGTATATGTTTCATGATTAATATAAAAAAAATACATTGTTGCGCACATACCAACCTCGATAAAAGAGAAGGGGGGACTAGATTCCACCAAATAGGAAAGGGAGGGCCTAAAGTTAAGAACAGAGTTAAGCTAGAGAGCTTAAAGCCGAAAAGAAATATTATATTAATATTTATTTAAAACATAAAGTACGGATAATTAATTTATCATAAGTCCTAAAGTAGGGGACAAGTGTATCAAGAGCAACTTCCAACATGACACGTGTCAAGTTGGAGAGATGCATACTTATTGTCGAGACTTAGTTCCTTTGGGGAAACGACCATTGTGGGGGGGGGAAGGTGAGGAAGAATAAGAGAGAATCTTACAATTTTTCCTTCGACCAGAGAGCTAGTATCCTTGATACATTTTGTCATTCCTTGAGCTACCTTGTATCTTCCTACCACCGTAACTAGACTATATTGATAACCATTCTTGTTGGTGTTCCTGTCAGCTTGGGAGTGGGATTGAAGAGGCGGCTGGTCAGGCACGTGAGAAATTCTCTGAGTGAGAGAATTGTTGGGGATCGATTTCCTGAAGGTGTTAAAATGTGGCTACAACATTCTGAGACTTCCAGTCCATCCTGTTGCTAAAGCCCTGGAAAGGAAGTGGGGCAGCTGAAGAACTGTTGAGCAGAGAAGGGGCACACTTCCTTGGGTGGGACAGGCATGTGGGGAAGGAGAGGCTATAGGCTGTGGTTGAGTGAACACCTAAGACAGAGTCTTTCTGGTTGACTGTGAACCTATAGCCTGGTTAGGAATCCCTTTCCTGGGTGGAGTCTAGTCTCAGCTCGGGGGTGACTCGTTGTTGAGAGTGATGAATAGTGTAGTCTAAGGCTCAGAGGTTCGTGGATGGTATGCACATAGTTGGTGACATTCTCACTAAGATAAGTACCGATTATGTGATGAATTTACATGACACATTGTCATTTATGTGTTATTTTATGGGTTTTATTGCTTGTGTGAGCATAATTGTCCATATGTTTAAGGGTAGACCCCTATATACACTGCATGTCTATGTTTACTGTTAATTCAGTTTGAAATCGTATATTTATAGAATGCAGCTGTTTGTTTATGCTTTATATGAGAAGCTTCCACTAGAGCGTTGTGTGTTTATTTTTATTTGCATGTAGTTCAGTATGTATGTATGCCTGTGTGTGTATATACATATATAAAAGAGAAAAAGTTACGTGACATAGCTCAGTTGAATACTGGGGTGTTACAATATGATGTCAGAACTAAGTTGAGTGTCTGAGTAGTGGCATTCCCCAGCCTGTTGGTGGTCGAGGGTATGTTACAGTATGGTATCAGAGCGTTAGTTTTCGACACCAAGCCTGAATGGGCCAAACAATTCGAATGGAGACGAGATTATAGTATGGTATACAGTATATTGCGTTTATAGAAAATTGAGCCACCGCACAGAAGAATAATATGTAGGGGTGCACGCGCTAAATTTAGCATTGTGTGGAGTGAATACACATGGTAAGGGTACATGTGGTGTGCACAGTATGGTAAGGCACAATGAATTTTGGTTGGTGCACACACAGTAGGAGTAAGAGTTGTATCGCTACAGAGAAGACAAAGGTGCACACAGGTAGTTGTGCGCGATAGCGACAGAGTATTCAATGGGGCATAAAAAATATTGTACATGGTAAGGCATATTTAACTTTAGCACGATACGATACAATGCATAGAGTGAAATGCATGTGAAATATCCGAGTGATACAGAAACAGTGCGCAATGGATATTGGCATGCAACGCAGAAGTAGTGTGCGCAAGTTATTGGCACAACAAAGAGGAAATGTATAACATATATAGGTGCGTGGAAACATGATTTATCTTATAAAGCCACTTGCATGATAAATAAAGGTGCACAGGTTCAATTTTATGCGCTCGAAATTGTTTGAAAAACTAATTAAGACAATGAGCCTGAGTTTAAATAGGAAATTTACATAGTATTCAAAGAAAGAGGAATACACAATTACATTGAAATATTATTTAAAATGAGTCAAGCGAGTGAGATGAATTATGGGTTTTATTCAAATAGTTGAAGGTGAAATATAAGTTACCAGAAGACACATAATATTAAAGGAAACAAGATTTGTAACATCAAAAGTGGAATCTTGTCATAAGCAGTACAAAATCCGCTTCTGCACATGTATATTCATTCAAAATCCAAAATTACAAAAGGGGATGATTCAAAATAGCAGTGGTCCTATTTAAAGAGACCGTTCAAGAAAAGGTCTATCATCTCCAGAGCTTCCTTGCCTTTGCTATCATCTGTCCAAAAATCGTTGAAATATACTCAATTGTATTTGAGGGCTCATTTTAGCTTAGCTAACTCCTCCTTTAAAGAATCTAACCAGACCGGTTGATTCTCTCCAACACTCTCAGCCACTCCAGCGATGGGTTCTTTCTTTTGTCGCTTGCTTCATTTCTTCTTAGCAGCTGGTCTATTGATAACCAAATCTCTCATGATTGGATTCATCCTGATTTCCAATCTCAAATCAATAACGGGTACTGTGTGAAATTTAGTCACCAATATCTGTGCGACTACCTTTTCCTTCGTACTCGCAGAAAAATTTAGCATGTTGCCTAAATAACCAGTCTCATTGGATTTAACTGGGTCCATATACCTCAGTTTTGTGGACACCGGAATACTTTTGCAGAGATGAGAAGTTTGATTCAATTTGAAGACTTCTCGCTGATGGATAAGATGATGCTTCCATACTTGAGAATTGGTAATTATAGAGCCTCAATCATGAATCCCTGACAGACTTGCGCACAAGTGCAATGGGTTGCCATGCTTGGCTAATCCATTTCAAATGATTAAAATTTTTGAGTTCATTACATGGCAGCATTCACCTAACTTCAAACGACTTTTATGTACAAACGAATGAGACAGGGTGATCTGACTAACCGTCACCCAACCCATGAATGGTGGATTTGACATATTGAAGCACGTGACATCAGAACTTATGAAAAAGTGGTTTCGGCAAACCACCTTTCACTAATGTATCTCTGTGCGATGATGTAGTTCTTGCTAAGTTCTCAAAACTTGGGTCTTGTCTAAGAATTGTCATGGTGGCAACACCAAGAAATCAGAAAGGATAGTTCTGATATATTTATTGAGCCCAAATAGTTCATATTTCTCATGGATTGTTGATTTAGTTAACCTAATATGTTTTAATGGTTGGACATTTGGTAGAATTAACAACAACTAGATCAGATCAGATCAAGTACCAAATCCATAGGAATGGAAGAGACACGGGGAAATTATAGTCAACACGATGAGAGTAGAGGGATGAATGTCCATTTGGACATTGAAGGAAAAAACTCCAATGGACATGGAGAGGAAAGGAATGAAAACCTTAATATGGTAGAGACCATTAAAAATTTGCAAAAGGATGTCCAAATCCATAAAGTTGATAATGAAAGGATTATGAGAGCCAAAGAGAAACAGGATGACTTCAACATGAAGTTATTGCAAAGTCTGAACATAATAGAAAAGAAATTGGAAAAATAAAGTGACTCAAGAAAATCTGTAAGTCACAAACCTTCGGATGAGAAAAAGAAATCAGGAAATGTTAGTAGATTCCACCATCACTCCCCGAAGCATTCCAATAAAAGAGAAGGTAGAAGCACAAGTCCATTCCCTGGCAGACAACACAAGAAGGATGAAGATGCAGAAACATGGTTGTTGGGCATGAGAAAGTATTTTCAATTACACAATTATTCTTCTCATGCAAAGGGTAGAATTGCCATCTATCAACTCAAAGGAAAGGAATCCATGTGGTGGGATCAGCTTGTGCAGGTACATCACATTAAAGAGAAGAGCGTTACTTGGAGGGAATTTAAGAAGTATTTTGAGAAGAAATACTTGACTAAGAGATATTATGACAAGAAAATGAAAGAGTTCTTTGAACTCAAACTTGGAAGCATAACCATAGATGAATATGAAAGAAGATTCCTAGAACTGTTGAAGTACGTCTCCTTCATCAAGGATGAGCGTGTTAAAATTCAAAGGTATCTGAGTGGATTTCCAGCATTCATCAGTGAAAAAATACAATATGATGATCCCAATACATTGGAAGAGACCATAAGGTGATATAAATGTCTATATGATCAGCAAAAAGCAAGGCCAACTTTCCAAAAAGCTTGGGAAGACAAAAATAAGTTCAAGGTGGATCAAAGGAAGAAAGGATTTAAACCATCATTCTTCATAAATAGTCCACAGGGACCACCAACTTCTAAATATCCCAAAACGATAGAGGCAGAAGGCCAAAGGCCAAGGCAACCACCTATTCAATGTTGGGGTTGTAAAGGAGATCATAGATTCAGAGATTGTCCTCACAAAGGTGAAAAAGGAAGGACTGTTTATAATGTACAGCAAGTTGAAATAGTGGAGGACATGGGAAGAAATGTGCCAAGCATCTATGAAGCCCTGGATAACAAGCAAGCACAATATCAGTCACACATGATTGAAGTGGAAGGTATGATTAACAACCAAACCATTGCTATTTTAATTGATTCAGGAGCTAGTCATAGTTATATAGACCCTAAGATGGTAGAAAGTTTGCAATTGCAAAGAAGCAAGCATGGAAAATCTTGGTTGGTACAGTTGGCTACAGGATCCAAAAGAAAGGTTAATGAGATGGTTAAGTCATGTCTCATGGACATGAACGGACTGAACACCAAGGCAGATTTGAATATCTTACCTTTAGGTTCCTATGACTGTTTAATTGGGATGGATTGGTTGGACCCACATCATGCTCTATTGGATTGTCATAACAAATCATTCACTTTCTTGGATGAAGAAGGAAACCAAAGGAAAGTGCAGGGAATTCCCAGGGTAGTAATCGTTAGAGAAATTTCATCATTGCAGCTGAAGAAATGTTATAGAAGAGGATGCCAAATATTTGCAGTTCATATGGAGGAGACACCTAAAGACAAGGTGCCAAATTTGGAGGATTATGTAGTCCTGAAAGATTTTGAAGATGTATTCAAGGAAGTACCAGGACTACCCCCAAGGAGATACCTTGATTTTTCTATAAATCGGACACCAGGAGAAGCTCCCGTGTCAAAGACTCCTTACAGAATGAGTACACCAGAATTGAAAGAATTGCAAATGCAGCTTGAAGAACTTCTAAAAAAGGGGTATATACACCCAAGTGTATCACCTTGGGGAGCCCCAGTCTTGTTTGTGAAAAAGAAAGATGGAACGTTAAGATTGTGCATTGATTTCAGACAGTTGAATAAAGTGACTATAAAGAACAAGTATCCTCTGCCAAGGATCGATGATCTTTTTGATCAATTGAAGGATGCAAAGATCTTTTCAAAGATAGATATCAGATCGATATACCATCAGGAAAGGATTAAGGAGGAAGATATCAACAAGACCACCTTCAGGACAAGGTATGGTCATTATGAGTTCACAGTGGTGCCATTTGGGTTGTCAAATGCACTAGCTGTTTTCATGTGCTTAATGAATGGTGTTTTCTGAGAATAATTAGACAAATTTGTCATTGTCTTTTTGGATGACATTTTTATATACTCTAAGACAAAAGAAGAGCATGAACATCATTTGAGGATGGTGTTGCAAGTATTAAGGGAGCATCAGTTGTATGCCAAATTGAGCAAGTGCTCATTTTATAGGAAGAAAATTCATTATTTGGGGCATATCATCTCAAAATATGGGATAGCAGTGGACCCTGAGAAGATTGAAGCCATTAGAGAATGGTTAGCACCAAAGAATGTGACAGAGGTCAGATCATTTATGGGCCTTGCAGGATACTACAAGAGATTCATTGGAGGATTCTCAAAGATAACACACCCAATCACTTCCTTGCAAAGAAAGGGTATAAAGTTTTAGTGGACGTCGGACTGTGAAAGGAGTTTCCAACATTTGAAACAATTATTGACAAGTGCTCCAATACTAAGGATTGCAAACCCAAACAAAGATTTCATTGTATGCACCGATGCATGTAATCAAGGACTTGGTGGAGTCCTTAGTCAAAATGTATTTGTGATATGTTATGAATCAAGGAAGTTGAAGGAGCATGAAAGAAACTATGCCACTCATGATTTGGAGTTGGTAGCCATTGTGCATGCCCTGAGGAAATGGAGACACTACCTCATGGGAAAAAGTTTTGAGCTAAGAACAGACCACAATGGTTTGAAATATTTATTTGATCAGCCAAATCTAAATGCAGGAGGGTGCATGAGCTTCATGCTATAGCCATCAACATGTATTAGACTGATGTTAAAAGAAAAATTCTGGAGGCTACAAATACAAACCTGCAATACAAAGAATTGATAGAAAAACTACAGCAAGGTAAGACACCACAGAAGATGGATATTTATAAGTTGGGAGTAGATGGAATACTATTGCACAAGAGCAAAATTTTTGTACCAAATGTCCAGGACTTGAAACATATAATTTTGCACGAGATGCATAATGTTCCTTATGAAGGGCAACCTGGATATCAGAAAACCATAGCAATGGTCAAGAGCCAACACTTTTGGCCAGGTATGAAGAGAGAAATTGTAGAATACATCACTAGGTGTATGGAATGCCAGAAAGTTAAAAAAGAGCATAGGCACCCAGCATGATTGTTGCAACCTTTGCCATTCCTGAATGGAAGTGGGAAGTGGTGACAATGGATTTTATTATGGGATTGCCCAGAACAGGTAAGATGCATGATTCGATTATGTTAGTGGTGTACAAGCTTACAAAATCTGCTCATTTTATTCCACTAAAAACTACTCACAAGGCATCAGATGTTGTTGATATTTTCATGAAGGAAGTGGCACGATTGCATGGAATTCCTAAAACGATTGTGTCTGACAAAGATCCAAAATTCACCTCAAATTTCTGGAAAGGATTATTCAAAGGATTCAGAATGAATCTGAACTTTAGTAAAGATTACCATCCTAAGACTGATGGACAGACAAAGAGGGTGAATAGAGTGATAGAAGATATGTTGAGAATGTATATGATGGATAAACCATCAAAATGGGAAGACTACCTACATTTAGTAGAATTCTCTTACAACAATGGGTATCAGGCATCATTGAAGATGAGCCCATTTGAAGCACTTTATGGCAGAAGGTGCAATACTCCAGTAAGTTGGGATAATCCAGCTGATAGAACAGTAGTCAGGCTAGAGTTGCTCAAGGAGATGGAGAACCAAATGTTGAAAATTAAGCAGAATTTGAAAGTTGCCCAAGACAGACAGAAAAGTTATGGTGATAAAAATAGAACCCACAGAGAATTCAAAGTGGGTGATCATGTTTTCCTGAAAGTGAAAGCTAACAAGAGTTCCCTGAAGCTGGGATGCTGCACCAAGTTGGCAGCCAGATTTTGTGGACCATTTGAAATCCTAGAGAGGATTGGTCCAGTTGCTTATATGATTGCATTGCCTACATATATGTCTATTCATAATGTATTCCATGTATCATTGCTAAAGAAATACATACCTGATGCTAATCATGTTATTGATTGGAATGTTATTCAGGTGGAGAAAAAAAGCACTTTCCAAGTGCATCTGGTGTGCATTTTGGATCGAAAAATTAAACAACTCCATAATCGAGCCATAGGGATTGTAAAGGTCCAATGGAATTGGTACGGACCTGAAGACACTACTTGGGAGCATGAGGATGCAATGCAGGCAGAATACCCACATCTTTTTGAAAATTTTTGAAAATTTTTGAAAATTTTTGAAAATTTTGTTGTATATCAGTACATGATGCACTGAGGACAGTGCATAAATAGGGGGGGGGGATTGTAATATCCCTTAGCCGAACCCAAATGTAAATGTAATCCAAGTATATTTAATCTAGTGAGTTGTTTGGACATCATTTTTTTAATACACCTTTCGTGGCATGGTATGCACATATACTGTGCAGTAAAGTGATATAGTGTGCACATTTCTGGATATCGCGCCCAGTAACTAAAGTGTGCACAACCTTAAAGATAGAAGATACAACACGCAATAACTAAAGTGCATGCAACCTTGAGGTCAGCGGATACCATGCATAGTAACTAAAATGCGCGCAATATTAAGGTCAACGAACTTTTGTGTATATGATATGCGTTATAGGCTAGTGAGCCGGTATTATAAGTCGGAATGCTTATGTTTTGGAATTAGGCCAGAGCACCTAGATGTTAAAGGCTAGAGCGCCTATTTTGTATATGTTTCATGATTAATATAAAAAAAAATACATCGTTGTGCGCAGACCAACCAAGATAAAAGAGAAGGGGGACTAGATTCCACCAAATAGGAAAGGGAGGGGCTAAAGTTAAGAACAGAGTTAAGCTAGAGAGCTTAAAGTTGAAAAGAAATATTATATTAATATGTCTTTAAAACATAAAGTACGGATAATTAATTTATCCTAAGTCCTAAAGTAGGGGACAAGTGTACCAAGAGCAACTTCCAACATGACAAGTGTCAAGTTGGAGACATGCATACTTATTGCCAAGACTTAGTTCCTTTGGGAAATCGACCATTGTGGGGGGGGAGGTGAGGAAGAATAGGAGAGAATATTACCATTTCTCCTTCGACCAGAGAACCAGTATCCATGATACATTCCATCAGTCCTTGTGCTACCTCGTATCTTCCTACCACCGTAACTAGAGCAAATTGATAACCATTCCTGTTGGTGTTCCTATTAGCTTGGGAGCGGGATTGAAGAGGTGGGTGGTCAGGCTCATGAGCAATTCTCTGGGTGATAGAATTGTTGGGGATAAATTTCTTGAAGGTTTTAAACTATAGCTACAATGCTCTGAGAATTTCGGTTTGACTTGTTGCTGAATCCCTGGAAGGGAAGTGGGGCAGCCGAAGAACTGTTGAGTAGAGAAGGGGCACACTTCCTTGGGTGGGACAGGCATGTGGGGAAGGAGAGGCTATAGGTTGTGGTTGAGTGAACACCTGAGAGGGAGTCTTTTCGATTGACTGTGAATCTATAGCTTGGTTAGGAATCCCTTTCCCAGGTAAATTCTAGTCCCGGCTCAGGGGTGACTCGCTGTTGAGAGTGATGAATAGTGTAGTCTAAGGCTGGGAGGTTCGTGGATAGTCTTCACGCAGTTGGTGACATTCTCACTAAGATAAGTACTGGTTATGTGATGAATTTACATGTTGCATTGTCATTTATGTGTTATTTTATGGGTTTTATTGCTTGTGTGAGCATAATTGTCCATATGTTTAAGGGTAGACCCCTGTATACGTTGCATGTCTGTGTTTATTGTTAATTCAGTTTGAAATCATATATTTACATAATGCAACTATTTGTTTATGCTTTATATGAGAATCTTTCGCTAGAGAGTTGTGTGTTTATGTTTATTTGCATGCAGTTCAGTTTGTGTGTATGCCTCTGTGTGTATATACATATATAAAAGAGAAAAAGTTATGTGATATAGCTCAGTTGAATATTAGGGTGTTATAATATGATGTCAGAACTAAGTTGAGTGTCTGAGTAGTGGCATTCCCCGGCCTATTGGTGGTTGGGGGTATGTTACACTAAAGATAAGAATATATAACCTACTTCACGAAGCTAAGCATAATATTGTTAAGAATCTCTAGGTTGTCTTGAGTTGTTGTTCTGGAATCATCTTACATTTCCTCTGGTTGTAGACACCTGTGTCTTGCAACCCCCCTATTGCTACATCAGGTGAGACTTCATATGCTTCTCAGGTGTTTCTGTAAGGGCCAGTAGTTAGGGTTTGTTGGTGCGCTGTTAGAGTTGAACCTTGGGTCTACCCTTATGCCAACAATTCCCAAAACTTACCCAAAACTGACTTGCTCCAACAACTACGGACAATATTTCATCGCATGGTCCAATTGTCTACAATAAGTGCATGTTGTATGGGGATTCATACAATATCAAACCAAATGCCCATGATAATTACAGTTATAACATATAATCTGACCTCTTCCTCAATCGAATCCTCCTCTTCTGTGACCTATGAATCCTCCCCTTCTTCCTTGATTGTAACCTCTAGGAGTATTATACTTGTTATAACAAGATTTGCCTCACCCCACGCAACTTGCTCCGAAGGCCTTTTCCATTTCCCTATGCAAACTTGAAGTCCGTTTTTGCAATTCCCAGAGCTAAAAACATATTTTTCCACATATACGCGCCCTAAAAACTATACATCATGAGTATATGCGGGTCACACCATTACATCCCACGTACATCGGGTTTTGTGCCCAAAATATAAAAATGGTGTCAGGTTTCCATGTCATGTCACAAGATCCATGATCCTTGACTTTCCATATACTAGAAACGTTCTGACTCGGCCCTTCAATTCCATTTGAAGGCTATAAATAGGCCATATCCAAGATGTGGAAGAGAGAGAAGAATTCAACTTTGAGAGCAAAGTTACTCTGGAGAAATTATTCACTTCATATTGATTCTGCATCCCTTTGTCCTTTTAAGTCTGAACACATTGTTCAGCTCCCAGGCTCTTCCCTCTTTGATGGAGAACCTCATTGTCTCTCTTATATGAGTTTGCCTTTGGTGGAGGATTGAAGTGGTGGAGGCCTAGATGGAAGGGACTTAGTTTCTCGGTTCTGATATATGTCGAGATGGAAGTTTGTCATTCATACACTTTTGTTGATCATATTTTAATAGAAATACTATTTTCTCGTCCAATTAATGTCTTGCAAATATTTGAATTGTTATTCCATGGGCATATTTGTTATGAATATTGATGGATTATGTTATTATATGTGCTAACTTTATATATTATCACCATATTCTTTCGTATCTTGGTTGTTGAGGACAAGTTGCAGGTATATAGCTTTGGGTCAGGTGCTCAACAATGATCTCCTTCTAACGTCTAGACGAGGTAGGCTCTTTATCTTGTCTTGTTAGCTTGTTTGTTTATATAGAATACTTGATACTAGAGTTGATTTCTGAAATCATTTTCGTCTATTGTGTTTTACCCCATGCCATAGAATGATTTTCCTTGTAACAGAATTGGAGACCATACCAGGGAATGAATCTTCTTTTTGGGGTTTGGAGTGTTTTTCTCCTTTGATTTCTCTCAGTTATCTTGAGTTTTCTTGTCGTCTGATTGATTGACAACCTATTTTCATTTTGAGTCTGATTTTCTTGGCCTTATCCTTAACCTGGCAGTGTTTTAACACATATACGCGGTTTTTCCCTTGACAGACGTGTATATACACAAGATTTTGTTCTATAAGGCGCGTACATATGCGGATTTTTTTTTAACAGTTACGTGCATCATCCTTGTTTTCTTGATTGTTGAGTTTGGTGTTTGTTGGGTAATTTTTTATGGTTGTTGAGTCTTCTTGGTTCTCTGGCATAGCTGTTAAATGCCTGCAGAGTGATAATAAACCTTTCTTTGGTTGAATTTTTGGGCGGTTTTTCTTTCTCATCAATCTTTTTCATTGGTTGTCCTTGCATCCTTGGCTGGGTATTTGCTTCTTGATATATTATTTGTTTGTCTCTTTTTGCTTACAGTAGGGTTTATATATCAAGTTATGCTTCAGTCCTTGCATTTTCATTTCTGTATATTGAAAATACAAAAAACAATATACATTTGGCATTATGGTAGTTGATATTTTGGGTTCGTATCATTGATCTTAATACATGTATGGAGAGATTGCATTTGATTCGATATTGTAGAATTGAATTGAAAATTGGATTTTGAAAATCTTTTCATTTATTGAGAATTGAATTTAGGACTTTGCATTATATTCATATTCAATTATTTTACTTTCTAAGTCATAACATCAGCAGTTTCACAACCACATCTTTTGAGTAAACAAAGCCACTAAAAGTAACACTGGTAAATTTAAAATTGATTAGAAACGATTTTATCTTTCAAGGTGCACAAACTAGCTTAAGATTTAGAGCCTTGGAAGAGGATTTTGTGAGTAAACTTCTCCAAGGCTATTAAACTCAACATATATGTCTAACTAAGGGAGTGGTGAAATCCATTATACAATTGGTGACGTCAAGAGGCTCCGCTCACACCAGATTTAAGAACAAGGTCATGTGATGTTGGTTGAGGAGATATCCCTCCAATACCTTCTTAGCATCAAAGATATTTCTGGGGATCTATTCATATCTGGGGGTCTTGCTAGTACCTTTACCTCTGTGAGAGGTGTCTCTTTCAATATTTCAGGCTTTGTTACCCTACCCATATGGTGGACCTGACTTACGAATGTTATCTTTTGCATTGGTTATATCATGGTGTCTTTATTTGTTGGACATAAGTAGCCACATAGGTTACTTGCAGGCGTTATTCTGTAGGTACCCTAAGTCGAATAAGGGTCAGACATCACATAGCCTTTATGGAGGATTACCTCTCTAGGGGGATCTGACCAACTATGTTGTTAAGCCCATGAGGGACCTTATAACTGATTTTGATACCTCTGATCTTTTGAAGGGAGTCTCAGGCCCCTCTTGGGTGAGGCATACCTACTTTAGGAAGGGAGGCCCCTTTCAACCACTTTATCCCATTTGTGTGCATATTGGCCTTTTGTTTATTTTGGTGTGCTCTTTGATTTTTAGTTGGCCTTAGGATTTGTTTTTATGTCTCAAGTCTTGAGTCATCATGGAGCCAGACCCGCTTCCCACAGGTCTCATCGTTTGTTGAAGTTACCACCACATCTTGAGTCTTTTCCTTCTAAAAGACATAAAGTTATCAAACATGGTACACACACCTCCACCTACCAGACTTGTGATCATACAAGTATGATTATTGATTTGGGTCAGAAAGATATTGGGAATCCTTCGACTCCCATAGCTACCGTAGTTAATGGAATTCCTTCTATTCCTTTGACCACTACAGTTCTAGCATCGGAGGTTCCAGTCATCACTCTTGTCTAGCCTATAGTTAATACTCAACCCATAGTAACAAACTCTTTTGGGTCTCTTTTTAGTTCGTTGGGCTACAATACTCAGTCCATCCCTTCGGCCTCTAGCCCTTTCTCTTATGGTATGCCGAATTTCACATCATAATTTTCATCCTCCATTCGAGCGTCTAATCCGAATCCTAGTATTGGAATTGGGGGCATGGCTCCTCCACATATTCCACTCTCTTTTGGTGGTGCTTGTATTCCCCAAAAGACTCCTACGGTTGGAAGCCAACTTCCTTTTCATCCTGGGTCCAATCCTAGTCTTAATGCTCCTAGATGAAGTAGTCAACCAGGAGGACAAGTTGTTGCTCATGTTCCTTCCTTTACACCTACCTCCTCCACACTGATTCTAACCAACAAGTTTGGCATGATGAATCCACCTCTATCCTCCGGATTTCTACCTGGGGGAGGTAAGTTTCATACTTTTGGAAACCCCCAACTTGGAGCTACTCCGGCTAGGGGAAATATTTACAACCCTCATCATAACATTCCTACTGGAATGGTGCCCAACCAACCCTTTATGAATTAGTTTGGAGGGGGGTTTTACAATACTGGATAGGACCATGGTGCACATTAGAACCCTGGATGGGTTGTGATTCCCCAACATCAATCTTTCCCAGGAGCTTGGGGCCAGATGTCGCAACCCCAACTCCCCTTTCTGGCCATGCTCAATTTTCCAAACTTGTCAATATTAATGAATGACCCGGTGTGTCATGACCCGACATGGCCCCCTGTCCCTACCAAGCTTCCTTCAAATATTATGAAATTCGAAGGCAAGACTGGTGAGGATACTGGTGATCACGTCACTAGTTTTCATATTTGGTGCTTTTCCAATTCCCTTAACGATGATTCTATTCATTTAATATTGTTTCAATGCACCCTCATGGGGGTTGCAATGAAATGGTATATAGAGCTACCAGGGGAAATGTACGGGAATTTTAATCAGATGGTTTTAATCTTCCTCAAGCAATTCCAATTATCAGTTCAATACGATGTCGACATAGAAATTTTGTCGACCCTCCCCCAGGACAAAGCCACCCATATCTCAAATCACATCCAAGAGTGGCATATACGGAAGAGGTTAATCAAGGCCTACATTCCTCCAAAGTTCCTATTGGAATGGTTTTTTAAGTGTTTACTGCTTTAAATTTTGAAGGATGTTTCTACATCCAGGGTTACATCTGAGGAAGAAGTGATTTTTAACGCCCATCGGTTAGATATTATATATGCTCATCCTGGGATGCTATATGAAATTCTTCCTGACGCACCAAGGTCAAACTACGACCCTATACAAAATCTCGGGCCTCATGTCAATGGCATTATAGGCTCCACAAATGTTAAATATACAGAGTTGGTGACAAGCCAGTTGAAATATTTGTCTTTAAGCCAGTTTGTAGGAGGACCAACTTCGTCTGTGTCCTCCACTCCCACTCAGTTGGCAAATGTTCATTCTGTGTAGTCATCAACCAACCTGAATGGTAACCAACAACTAGGATGGAATACAAAGAAAGGACATGGTAACAATCATAAGGGTGGGAGGAATAATAATAATAATAATAAACCCAAGGAAAATGTTAACAATCAGAAATAGAATAATAATGTTGGTGAGGAAAAGAAAGAAAGGTGAAAGGTGAATTTTCCTTGCAAGCTCTGTATTGATGATCACCTTACCCACTTGTGCCCAAAAATCAAGGAATTTGTGAGGCTCTTATCTCTACCACCCATTGTGTTGACTGATCCTTTTCCGCATAATCAACACATGGCCTCGAGCTCCTCTTATGCTGGAAATGCGACAAGTGGGAATCAAAACCTACTGGTGCATGAAGGTGACCATCTATGCGTAAATATGGCCAAGTCTCAGATCAATGTAACCACTCTGTCTCGCGACTACAATTCTTCACAGACTATCCCAGGTCTAGAGTCTCCCCCTCCTCCGGAGACACCTTTACAGATCGACAAACCAGAGCCTCTGCCTCATATTCCAAAAGGAGTACTCAAATTCTCTATCCACAACCCTAATACTAGAGCTACCCAAAACTATTCAATTGTCTAATATCTGGGCCAAACCCCTTGCGTTATGTTGGCTTTGGAGGTACTCCATACCTGTCCTTCACAATGAAATTCCTTGTTATCTACATTAGGAGCTCTAGACCCCTGTGGCTCTAAGGTTATCAATTTTGACATTACGGATGTTCAACCTCACTTGCCTTACCACGTGGCCTTTCAAATCCATGTGGTTTACTCAAAGTATACCATCAAATGTACTGTTATTTATGAAGGCGTTGCAATGTGTGTGATGTCCCTAACCTATTGGAAAGCCATTGGCTCTCCAACCCTCTCTCAATCTCCGACCATGTTGACCGCATTTGATGGTCGTTCTTTCCATCCCCATGATATTCTTCCTACCTTTCTGGTCTAGTTAGGTGGAAAGACAATGGAGGTGGATTTCGAGGTGGTTGATGCGCCCCTTGACTATAATTTATTACTAGTGAGTAATTGGACTTATGTTATGACTACATTCATATCTTCTATTTTCCGTACTTTGTGTTTTCCTCATGACGGAAAATCGTGACGATTGACCAGTTGTCCTTTGCACATGCTAGTCCCAATGCATCATTTGGACCTTCAATCCCTATGATCGACAATTCTCAGCCGGAAACTGAGGATATTGGTGTCAGAATGTATTCCTCCCTTATGGGTACCTTTGATTTCGTGGCACTAGTTCATCATATCTATGCCATGTCCAATATGTCTTCTTCATCAAAGAGGTATGTTACTTTCCGCACTTTGTATTTTAATGATCCTTGGACCCTACCTTCCCTGACCATGTCTTGTGAAGGTCAGTCACATATTGGAATGGAAATTCCACTGTCGGTAGCAAAGATAGTGTATCAGGTTGTTCTCAACTCTACTATCAACCCAGATCTTGTCTCTTCATAGATAGACGAGGAGGATCCTGTTCTCCAGCCCGTATGAGCCACTTCATCATCTTTCTCAAATGATAGTCTCATTGATACTTTACCTTTGGATGAAGCGATCTTAGAGGCCATGAATGGTTCTGATAGGCCATGGGATGATATGCATCATCGCTCCTACTTTCTCCCAAAGCTTATTAGGATCAAACAAGATGATTTTAGATCTACCTTGAGTGAGATAGTCAGTCACGCCGTAGTTCCACTAGATACGCATGACATTTATGTTGAAGGAAACGTGGAGAGTATCTCTCCTACTGTCATGATCGACATCTCTCACATTCTTGATAAAGTTGACAATGTATATATCAGTGTGGATTGTTCACCTAAAGAAATTCAGATCTACACCAAGCTCTTCAAAGAATTATGTGATGTATTCACTTGGTCATATGAAGAGATGCCAGGAATTGACCCTCGCATTATCGAACATGAGATTAAAACATACCTGGATGCTAAGCCTGTTTGAAAATGGCTTAGAGCTGTTAATCCTAGGAAGGTCCCTTCTATTAATGTAGAGGTGGAGAAACTACTTAATGTTGGTTTTATCTACCCAGTTCCCTTGACTAAATGGGCATCCAATCATGCTCCCGTGAATAAGAAGCAAGGAACAATCCATGTGTGTATGGATTTTTGAGACCTGAATAAGGCCTGTCCTAAAGACGACTTCCAGACACCTTTCATTGATCAAATTCTCGATGAGTTTGTGGGAAGCGAGGTTTTTTATTTTATGGACATATTTTTAGGATACAACCAAATTCAGATTAAACCCAAGGATCAACATAAGACGACATTTATTTGTACTTGGGGTACTTTCGCGTACCATAAAATGCCTTTCGAACTTAAAAATGTCGGAGCAACCTTCGAACGAGCCATGACCTTCTCTTTTCACGATCTCAAGCATATAGTCGAATCTTACCTTGACGATCTTGCTACTCACTCTCACAAGAGAGTGGATCAATCTTCCCACCTTCGGCTATTTTTTGAGAGATGTCAGTATTATCGCATCCATTTAAACCCTCACAAGTGAATCTTTTGCGTTAGGTTGGGTCATCTCTTAGGATTCTTAGTTTCTGAGACTGGTATCATCGTGGATCCTTTAAAGGTTGAGGAAATACTTCAGTTTCCTTCCCTGCACAACATTTGTCGGCTTCAAGGTTTATAGGTAAAGATAACTTCTTACGTCAATTTATAGTTAACTATGACAATATTACTAAGGGTTTCATGCCTCTCTTGAAGAAGGACACTATGTGTATATGGGATGAGCAAGCCCAGGAATCCTTCGATGCTCTTAAAAAACCCTTGGTATCGATGCCTCTGTTGAAGCCTCTAGACTACAGTAGAGATTAATTGATTTATATCACCACATCTGAAGGGACGGTTGGTATGGTGTTAGTTCAGGAGGATGATGAGCTCTATGAGAACATCATTTACTACCTTAGTCGAAACTTAGTCGGACCTGAACTCAAGTACTGTCATGTTGAGAAGCTAGCCTTAGCTTTCATACACATGGTTCAAAGATTATGACACTATATATTGCATTTAAAAACTACCGTAGTTGTTGATGTCAACCCATTTCAATACATCCTTACTAGGCGTATCATAGGGAGAAAATATAATAAATGGATTTTCATTTTGCAAGAGTTTGATCTCGATTTTGCTTCGGCAAAATCCAAGAAATCATTGGTTTTTTCCGAGTTAATATTGCACTTACCACGGTTAGATGAGGAATTTATTCATATTGATTCATTTGCAGATGAACACATTTTCCTTATCTTGTCATCGGATCCCTGGTATGGAGACATTTTCATCTATCATCAAACCTTGAAGTTCCCTCAGCATCTTTTGAGAGATGATCGACGATGCATATGGTATCAAGCTAAGAATTACCTTATCGTCGGTGACACTTTGTATCATCGAGGTGTAGATAATATCTTGCATCGTTGCTTGACTCATGAGGAGGATGATTTTGTTCTTAATGAATTTCACATTGGGGTTTGTGGTGGTCATCTATCTAGGCTTATGACAACCCAGAAGATATTGTGAGCCGGTTATTTTTGGTCGTCTATTTTTAAATATTATGTCAAAGAGTTCAATAAGTGTCACCCCTTCTAGGTGTTCACTCAGAATATGCACTCGCATCCAGACCCTCTTCACCTGGTCATCATCGTCGGTCCCTTCACCAAGTGGGGGGTGGATTTCGTGGATTGCAACCCAACTTCGGCTGGGGGGCATCAACATATTATCATGGTCATAGACTACTTTACTAAGTGGGTAGAGTCCATGCCTACAATTAAATCTGATGGTAATACTGCAACTCTTTTCATGTTCAATCAAAGTATAGCCTAGTTCAAAATCCCGAGTGAGATTGTCATTGATCATGGCAGTCACTTTCAGAGTGAAATGATGAAAGAATTAGAATCGAAACTGGGGTTTAAACATGGTCATTCTTCACCTTACTATCCCCAAGAAAATGGACAAGTGGAGGCCGTGAACAAGTATCTCAAGACCATTATGCAAAAAATTGTCAACCAGAGAAAATCTGACTGACATCTCATTCTTTACCCTGCGCTCTAGGCATACCAAACCTTGGTTAAGACTTCATAGGTTTTTCTCCTTTTCAGTTAGTACTCAGTGTGGAGTCGATCCTCCCTATTGAATATGAAATCCCTTCTCTTAGACTGGCAATTAAACTCCTACCTGACACTTATGATCTTGAACAATGCCTCACACACCTAGAGAGTCTATATGAGAAGCGTCGATATGCCTCTACAACTATCGAAGAGAATAAACGACATGTCTAGGTCCAGTATGATAAGTCTTTCTTTCCTCGACATCACGTTGAGGGTGACTTGGTCCTCTTGTATGACCAAGCCAAATAACCAATGGGGGCAGGCAATTTCAACCCCATGTGGCACAGTCCTTATATTGTGTGACATGTCTTAGAAAAAGGAGCCTAAGAATTAGAAGATTATGAAGGGAATATGTTGGTTGAGCCCATAAATGGAATCTACTTGAAAATATATTATGCTTGAGCCCCAAAATTGAGTGTAACTCTATTTATACTAGTGTATCTTAGTGTATATATATTTTCCTTTGTGTCATCAGCGTGATTATTGAGTTTTCCCTTGGTTGGCATATGTCAACGAAGTCTTCAGTTTACTTAGGATTCGCAAACAGTGCTAGTCGTCATACACGGAACCTGGATTCCGTCGCTTGGGTTTTCTTGTTAAGTACCTAAACCAGATCTGCAACAATGGATCTTATTATGGAAGGGATCCTCTCCTGTTCACTTGCCTCTTCGAGGGGGCTTCCTCCTAATGAGCTTCAGCTGCAAATACAATACTACTCTTCATGTCTCATTACATTGCTTGAACCCCTTTATATAGTGCTATCATCTCCTAAGAACATTCTAGAGGAGGAATCTTCTAGAAGTAGAACCTTCTAATAAGTTCTCTTACATTTATTATATCTAACTACCATAGTGGGCCTTATTTAATAATATAGTGGACCTAGTCCACCTTACATTGAATGACCTCCACTATTATCACTATGGGCCCTCTGGGCCCCCCCACTACCTCTCTAGCTACCT
>ML794983.1:366016-376858 GCA_009831015.1 Picea engelmannii | reverse complement strand
TACATTTATTATATCTAACTACCATAGTGGGCCTTATTTAATAATATAGTGGACCTAGTCCACCTTACATTGAATGACCTCCACTATTATCACTATGGGCCCTCTGGGCCCCCCCACTACCTCTCTAGCTACCTTACATTTTTACTCACCCAAGGATCAACTGGTGACTTCAGGTGGAATTTGTCTAGGGCCATCAACAAATAATGTGGTTGAATATAGTGTCGTCATAGAGATTTTACGTGATGTCATTTCACATGGTATTCATTCTTTAGAAGTTCTCATGGATTCCCAATTAGTAGTATGTCATTTGAACGACAGTTATCATGTGCGAGACGCTACTCTATTCCGACTATTCCTACGGGTATGACTTTTGGAACGACATTCTGATTTTATTACTTATAATCACATACTTAGAAGTTCTAATTATGTATCTGATGCATATGCTAATTATGTTTTAGATTGGAATTTGTCACATAACTAAATTAAAGAAAACACATTCACCAATGTACATGTTGTAATATAAGTAATGCCGAAGACCAATGTTTTTTATATTTCATTTCTCCCAAAAATATGGTGTTATAGTACAAAATTGGGGCTTACACCCTCAAAATACATATATGGCCAGTAGATACAATGACCATGGCATCTATGCCTATAGTTCCGGATGCGTATCATGATAACACATGGTGATGTTTGAGAGATGCCGAAAGATTCACACCAATGCACGAGGCACACCCACCACCTGTCGTTGCATCGCCTATGGCAGATCCTCTACCTGAACCATGGGAATCATGTGCATCAAATGAGATAGGTTACCCTACACATTTTGAAGAACTCTATTTTCATCTCCTCCCACTGGCTCATCTCCTCAGTTCCTCTAGCAATGTCGTGGGAGTCCATCTGGTCGTCACGGACCCACATCTGCACAACAAAGTAATTGTCAATACTAGACACCATCCAAAAATATTTGTGTTTTTTTTATTCTCTTTAAAAAAACACAAAAAATGAAATATATATGAAAATTGTCTCATACCTATGTCTCCATAGGTGGAACCTAGTGGCAATGGAATGTATGGATCTCCTCTGAAGTCAATCCCTGCATAAGGGTATTCCTCCAGGGCTATCACCTGTCACTGCCACCAGAAGAAGAACGCATCGTTGTAGGGGGTTGGCACCCCACCACCTCCCAACCACCTCATCACCTCGGTCCATCGTGACATGGATGGACCGCATGGTCTATGTGGAGAAATCTCGACTCTAGGGCTCAATCCTGAAACCCGCTCGAAGAAAAACTACACAAGATAGATGTGAACCCGAAGTTCCTCTTCCTACCATGTTTGCAGTCTGTCAACTAGCTCTTCATAGTAGCCAGTTGTGAGGTACACCAATCATACACTATGGGTCGTAAGCACTCCACAGAGTAGAAAATTAGTGGCCTTGATGCCTGGTGCAGTGAGGCCGACCCCATGATCCATGTAAGAATGAGAATGATGATATTTAAACTTAGGTTTTTAATCACCCTAATGGGGAGTTGGCTCCCTACCTTTTATGCGCCTACAACACAGTGATTGGTGATGTAGTCCTCTATGTTCATGCAACTCCCAGCTCCCCTGGCTTTGAGGTTCACCACCTCACCCCGATGTGAAAATCCTATAAGAAAGTAGATATCCTCGACTTCAATTCTCAATGGTTGCTCATCGAGGTTGAAGGCCTCTGTATCCGAATCCAAAAATTTCACCATCATTTGGATCAGCCTTACTTTGAACCCTCATCCCTTTAAGAGCCAAAAACTTATAAAGCCCACATATTTTTAATGCTAGTTGGGACCCTAGGTCCCTTTCCACTGCAACATCAACTTCCTTATGATCTCTTTCTCTCCATTCAAGTACCATCCTGCAAGACAAATCCATTTTTTGAGTCAAACTTCTTTTAAAAACCAAGTTACGGACTTGTACGCAAGTTTCAATTTACACAGTCATGTATAGAGCTACATATATACAGTCTCTTTTTCTAACAATCACGTATAGGGCTGCGTATATGCAACTCGATGAATTATAGCCCACATACACCCTAATCCCTAATTTGTGCCTTAAAAAACTCAAAAAAGGAGACCTAATCTAAAATTCTAATCCACTAGAAATGAAGAGGAGGGAAAGAGTACTTACTTGGTCCAGACGGTTGTCAATTTTGTCACTCATAGCTCCCACAATCGACACTTGAGGGTTGTGGGAAATTTGGTCCAAAATGCACTATTTGGGTGAAAATGTGAAATGGTATGGTAAAATTGGTTATTTTTACTATTTATAGAAAAAAATTACCCACTTTACATAGTTTTTGCTAATAATTTATCCTAGTGGACTAATAGTGCAGTGGAAGGAGGTGGTTTTGGCAGTTTGTTCCAGGGAATTTTGCGGTTTCTAGCACCATTTCGCCCGTTCGTGACTTTGGCAGGTATATTTCATTGACCAACATATAGGAT
This sequence comes from Picea engelmannii, assembly GCA_009831015.1. NCBI lineage: Eukaryota > Viridiplantae > Streptophyta > Pinopsida > Pinales > Pinaceae > Picea > Picea engelmannii. The sequence continues at coordinate 374,379 of ML794983.1, read as the reverse complement.
AGGTCCTCAATCCATCTTGCATTTTTGCATTATCCTATGACTGCGATCCATATGCCTTAGGTACAAACCCATTTATTAGCGACACGGAACCTCCTTACTGCAACTAGAAGTGTTGTTATTGAATGGTAGAGACTTACCAAACATGGGTACCCTAGTTAGAACCTCTATGCCATCTGGTGCCCACACAGAGATTATTTCATAAAGATCGGGAGTCCTTTATAGTTATGATATGACTTTGTGTTCGAACCTCATATTCTTACTCATAAGCATGATGACCGATACCTATGGGACTCCCACAAGTCTTGTTTAAGCTCTTTTCTGACTCTCTTAAAAAGCGAAAAGATTGTCGAGTGAACTTATCTCTTTCACACTCGTTAATTCGACTTGAAAGAACATCTATTTGGTGTAAGTTTAACCCTTTTTCGTACCAAGTAAACTAATTTTGAAAAAGGAATACTCTAGTGACTAGTGGCTAGAAGACTTCTCCTGGGTATTGTTTTATACTTTTTCGGGCCTAGGGGACTAAATTTATGAAAAAGAACATTCTTTGGAGTTAAGTTGTAATTGCATCTCATTCTCTTTCTTGCAGTGTTCATCCTATTTATGGTTCCTGCTTCGCATTATAAGCCTATTATCCCAGTAGTTTCCATCATCATCCAAGCAGAGCCTTGTTTATATCCTTTGTAGCTTGACACCATGTACCCTACAAGGAAACATTCCCCCGAGTGTCCATATCTTGCATGCACCTCCTTGCATTGAGCATAGTTATGCTCCACTGTTGGAGCTATTTGCTTACTCATGACACTTGTTTCCTCCTATGTATAATAGGATTCATTTGTCTATGAAAAACAAAAAAGATGGGTGGGAAAATAATATTATCTCATGTTGGAAGCAGTCATGTCGTCTTTGAACAGATCACAAACTTTTGAGTCCACTTGTCATCAAAATTTTGGGCTTAGCATGAAATTAGGAAGATGAGCTCGTTACTTAGAGTTTACTCCTTTGACTCGTTACTCTTCCAGTCCCTATGAAGAGTTTGATTGGTGCCTCCTTCATCGCAAAGTTTCATCATTGAGTCTATGTTGCCAGAGTCCTCCATATGTATCATGCTCTTGTTCAAAGGATGTATATAAACCTGTGTTGATAATTCATCATAACTCTTGACTTTTCATGTTAGCCATACCCTCAGTGTGTCTCAGAGTTACATGAAGTTGTAAGTCCTACTATGCACCTTGGTCCTACTTTCATTATGGGTAGGTAACCTTGAACCCAACAGTCGACATCTCCTCATTGGTCATTGACTGGGGGTTTCCCTTTTGTTCAAAGGCAATAAATCTATTCACACATTGGGATTCATGCAGTGTCTTGGATTCCATTAGCCTTATTGGTGGTTTACTTGCCTTTGTCGGTAGTTTTTCTTATTGGATTCTATTCAGAGGGCCTTTTTCTTACACTACTTGCATTTGGTGCATGCGAAAGATGCACAGGGTCATTGGTTCGTGAACATGTTCTTCATCTAAGTTCCTCCAAATCATCAAGTTATTTCTTTATACCTCATACTCACTAATGAGAAATTCCTTATTTCTCTCCTTCGACCTCAACTCTTTTATTCACATGATGTAGACTTTCACCTTTGGTGGATTGCGTAGAATACTTGAAGACATGAATTCATAGTCGCAACTTCTCTGATCTATTGCTATCATTCATTGGACCAGTACCTATATGACTTCATTGATCGTGGGAGATCAGATTATACTCCATTGTATACAGATATCTTCAGATTAATTTTGAGACTGGATTTTGACTGGGCCTTGTTCGAGACTATGACAACCTATGGCATGTATCTACCTTTGTATTGCCTATTCATAGCCATGAACAATTGTTTGGTATATTTCCACATGGATCTGCAGTGTAATTCAAATTGGCATCCATGTGTACAAAGTCATTATGGATTGTAATATTCTCATGAGCAATTAGTTCATCTAGTTGGGTCTCCATTAATCCACTTCTGGTAATTATAATGTATTTCGGCCATCTCAGATACTCCTATGACCTCACACATTAGGGGGCATCTGTTATAGCAAGATTTGCCTCACCCCATGTAACTTGCTCAAAAGGCCTTTTCCATTTACCTATGCATACTTGAGGCCCCTTTTTCAAATTCCCAGAGATAAAAACATAATTTTCCACATATACGAGCCGTAAAAGGTATACAACATGTGTACATGCAGGTTTCACCATTACAGCCCGTGTAAATCAGGTTTTATGCCCAAAATTAAAAAATGGTGTCGAGTTTCCATGTCATGTCACGAGATCCATGATCTTGACCTTCCATATAATGAAAATGTTCTGACTCAACCCTTCAGTGCCATTTGAAGGCTATAAATGGGCCATATCCAAGTTGTGAAAGAGGGAGAAGAATTCAACTTTGAGAGCAAAGTTACTCTGGAAAAATTATTCACTTCATATTGAGTCTGCATCCCTTTTTCCTTTTAAGTATGAACACATTGTTCAGCCCCCAAGGTCTTCCCTCTTTGATGAAGAACCTCATTGTCTCTCTTATATGAGCTTGCCTTTGGTGGAGGATTGAAGTGGTGGAGGCCCAGCTAGAAGGGACTTAGTTTCTCAGTTCTGAGACATGCCAACACAGAATTTTGTCATTCATACACTTATGTTGATCATATTTTAATAGAAATACTCATTTCTCGTCCAATTAATGTTTTGCAAATATTTGAATTGTTATTCCATGGGCATATTTGTTATGAATATTGATGGATTGTGCTATTATATGTGATAACTTTATATATTATCACCACATTCTTGTGTATCTTGGTTGTTGAGGACAAGTTGTAGGTATATAGCTTTGGTTCAAGTTCTCAACGAAGATCTTCTTCAAACGTTTGGACAAGGTAGGCTCTTTATCTTGTCTTGTTAACATGTTTGTTTCTATAGCATACTTGAGACTAGAGTTGATTTCTACAGTCATTTTTTGTTTGTTGTGTTTTACCCCATGCCATAGAGTGATTTTCCTCGTAAAAATACTATGGTACCCCTCCTTCTAGTCCTTCCTCCCCTTGAACTATGTATGCATCCATGGTGCATTCTCTCATTATATCTAGTGCGCAACAATCCTTTTAATCATGCCCCAAAAACTTACAAAAATTACAAAACATGTTTCTGGTAGTACTGTGATACTTCCGCATCAATGAACAAGTTGTAGGATGATGACCCATCATTTTTCATATCTCCCACCAGAGTTCTAAGGGAATCAGAGCTCCCATAGCCAAATATTCCTTAAAATCTAGAAACTTGATCTTATGATGATCTTTCGTTCTACATGTAACACACCAGATTTATTCGCTCTTTTCCTTCCCTTTAGTAATCTCTTGCAACTAAATAATCAATGCTACTAACCACAAATGAACTTGAGCCATCCCTGAGCCATTATATCCTACATGGGATGCTTCCAACCTCATGGTAATCTCTAGAGATTCTGACTGCAAATTAATCTTCTACTGTGTCAAAGGGCAACGTATATGCGGAAACAATCTTGCAATGAACTATTCCCTATGCTACTCATCTAGAATATGGAAATCCAATTGATCCTTTAAGATATTGAATCTCTTATCAAAATCCCATACTAACTCATTCAACAAATTCTTGATCTCTTTCAGTTATGTAATACACTGTGACTTATATTTCATCTTCTGGAACTCTTTTAACAAGTCTTTCCTTATCTCTGCCAACGTTTTGGTTTGTCCCGTAGGTACAGTGGATAGATACTTCATGTACTATATTAATGCATGTTCTCTAAATGTCGTTTCCAACTGTGAAAACTTTACATCGTCATCCTAGATGTTCTTGATGGTCCATATTTCTTCACAGACAAACACATTCTAGTTTGAATCTTCTCTCCCCACTCCATGGAAGTCGTGCATTATCAAAGTGGGGTGTAACCCTGCCATTACGTACTGTGCGATATTATTTCTTGGTGATACTAACAGATTCTGACTTGGCCTACTACTTTTTCTACTCTAACTACCTTTACTTTTATCTTCCTTCACTAACTATAATTGACAAAGTTTAAGATCTTACCTCAGTCCTTGGAGATGTACACATGGTCGTGGGTTCGACGTAGAGTTTGGCCTGAGTGGGATGTAATGACTCTTCCTCTATAGGATTGACCTGACAATCCTTTTCCTTTTATTTCCATTATGTGCATGATATTCCTTCGATCTGGAGTACTACACCAGTGTCTCTTTCCTCAATCTCACTATGTTTCTCTTCTCTATCAACCACAGTCCTCTTCCTACTATACTAAAATATCCTTCTACTACGCAATACTCCAATCTCTTCGTTCTTCGCACATTCTTCTTCTCTGTACATCCTCAACCCATATGTTCCTCCTTTATTCTTTCCTACATTCCTCTCTTCCACACACTCATACCATCCCCTGGTTAGTAGCTAGTCCCCATATGTGCACGAAGGTGCTTAGTTACTAGGGAAATTAGATTCCATCTTCATAACCCCCTTATCACACAACAACATCTTGATCCAAGTAGACAATGATTTCAACTATCTTATGTGCATACCTTTAAACAAATCTCTTTCAACAACACTATACGACTGAGTACAATCTATAGCAGTTCCCCAAAATTGGTCCCAAAATGCATGTCCCAAAAAAACCCAATCGAAATAAAACCATAAAACTTATCTTTATAAATGTTTGTAGGCATCAACCTTTTGGATATACCAATCTACTTAACTGAGCACCAACTCAACAAGATGTAGGCACTAACCCATTGTTACAATATTTGTAGGCACCAACCTACTAGAGAGACCAATCCCCTCACCTGAACACCAACTCAGCAGCACCTGTAGGAACCAACCTACTAGAGACACCAATCTCCTTAGCTAATCACCAAGTCCATAATATCTATATAGATGGAAATCCAATATCTTCATACACATATTACTTTTGACTTCACTTGCATGCTTCATAGTTCAAACATATCTTCAAACCCTAGTCACATTTAGCCTTCGTGCCCTAGCGAAACTAATAGCATCATTCCCATAATATGATCCCAGATTGCAGCATCACAACCTCAAAACAACACACATTGCAACATCACAGACCTTCAATCCTTCATGGCGCACCTTTATAACGAGAAAACCCAAGAAAACTCCTCAAAATTCTCTTGCACACCGTTAGATCCCAAAAAGACACCCCAGCTCCTCTAGTGCACCTCAGACTTGATCTCTTTCTTGGATTCGCTTCAAACACACACATCTATCCTATATTTATAGTATTTGTGTCCTCACTTTCAAGGTCAGCCTGTAAAGACTAGCTAAGCCGACCTAAATTTTCTTGCTCGGTTGTCGGATGGAAAAATTCATATCTCCTGATTCCTAAGGAGTTAGAGGGAATGCGATATACCATTAGAAAGGTATCAGAATAAAAATTTCAAACATATAACCTATGCTCCCATTTTAGCTAGGTATCCAGGGTAAAAATTCGTTCAAAAATAGGGTATCCAAACTGAGAATAAAAAAATACAAAAATAACATTTCCAACTATCTGCATCTTGCAATCTTTATCTTGGACATTCATAATCTTCCCCTGTCTTTGACATCAATGAAAAAAGTATTTCCAACAAATCTTTACAAGCCATTGAAACTCATAGGAGGCTCCTAAGGCTTTGGTAAGATTGTACCTTCAATCATTTGAATGGATCTTCTAAAATTGGTATTCAACCTCTCATTCATATCAAAACACCATGCAATCTTCAACAACATAAAAAACCCAGTCAAAATAGTCCTATAAACCATTAAAAGTGAATTTAGTTACATTGTATTCGTAGACATAAAAAACCTTCAAGGAGCCTCTTCCAAAGATGAAAATCCCATTTTGGTTGAACACATATTTTATACATAAAATACATTTTCAATTGAAAGTCCATGTCTCGTTCAAGATGATGCTTCACTGAAACTGATTCTCGTCTTCACATATTTGATCCTTGTTATATAGTATTTTGATACAATCATTGATGTTATCAAGATACCTTGGCATCTGACTAATTTTAATTCATGAAAATGGTTTGTTGGCATCTGACACACCAACTAGGGAACACTTCGCCAAAATTGTGGTTTTGGCCCGAAACTCGTTTGCAAGAATTCCACTAACCATGAATGTGTATAACATGCTTGGGTGATGCTAAATAACCATTTTTCATGCATGAATTCTACAATTTCCTCATTTTTCACCACTTAACACACCATTTTTATGTACCACCATTAAGCCCACTTTATTGCTCGTGACAACAAAGCAAGATACGTATGCACAATAACACAAAAAATCATCAAATATCCTAATGGCATAAGCCCTAAATCAATCATAAAGCGTACATGAGTCTCAACATTAATGTGCATAAGGTAAGTTATGTAATAAAATGTAATTGACAAGAAATCACACATGAACCAAGTTTCATAAAATAGTTACTAATGAGAAAGGATGGATATTTCCTCTATGCCACCAATCAAATGCAAAATATAACTCAAAACATAAGTTACTTTGCATGCAATCACAAAGAAAAATTAAGCACCCGTTATGTTTCAACATCACCAAAAAAACTCTAAGAACATCATGAAGGTAAGATGTGTTAGCGCTCAAAATGTACTGGTAATTTTTTAAACGCTTTCATCAATTTGTACTTAATTCGTTGATTTCCTAGGTCTTTTGGCGAGTTTCATAACTTCCAAATCCTTCATCAAGCTTTAACAAGCTCTCGTTGATCTTTTTTGCCCAAGATTATTTTGACTCAGTCTTATGACCTGTATTCCAAAAAAACACAATAATTGTGTTTTTAACCTGAAACCCTAGCTTTAATGTCTTTTAAATTTTCAAATAAAAATATACATTTTTATTTGTAAATTTCTCTAAAAAAGAGTGGTGTGTGCGCACAAGTGACCTAGTCTAAACCTAAGCCATATCACATATCAAACTACTATGCCAAACTCTGAGTCCACATGTCAAGCACAAACCAACTCATAAGTCACCAAAGTCAAGCGCAAGTGCCAAGCCCTTTCCATTACATATGTCTCATCGAAATACTCTAATGAGTATTGGCACATATAAAACTCACAATCCCTAAAAGCCCGATGCACGTGGGATTATGCCCACTGAGTAAATTTTTTAATATTCCAGAATACCCCACAGGCTGCCAGATGTCAAATGATTGTGCAGGTGCCAAGTTGCAGATAATGTGTTGATGAGATGGATAACTTGGGTAATGAGTTTTCATATCAGATGGGATCATCTCCGAGCACGATTTTAGAGGATCTATCAGCGCGCAGGAGGGTGTCTCCAGTTTCTTGGTTTTTGTGTGTTTGGCAGGTGTGCGAACTGCCTCTTCATGGCATGACTTCTCCAGAGGCGGTTCATGGTGGTTGCAGAGAGCCTATTACAAGAAGCTCGTAAAAGCTCTAGTATCAACCCTTTCTCAACTTAATAAAATTCAAATTTTGTGCATAAAGAAATGAAATTTATTATAGCAAAGACACGCAGGAAACTTTTTGCCCAGATTGTATCTCCTTTGGTGGGATATGTATATATTAAGTCAAAGGAGGCATCAATCAAAGATGTTTTGAGTTTATTGGTGAGATCAATCCTTGTTTTACAAGAACAATCATCAATGTGTTACATTGGATTGAAATTATGAATTGGGCATTGTATTTCTGTGTCTTTGTTATCAGAAACAATGGCGACAGTGAGGAAATTCAAGAGGAACCCAGTACATGTGGTATCATCATGGGTGGCAAGGCAAACTCCAAGGTGAAGGCATTTCCAGCGGTAGTGAGTGGCATCACAACCCTTCTCATTCTCAGATTCGTCGTTCACAACCATGACAATCTCTTTGTTTTTTTCGAAGCAACGCATGTTGTGGGCATCTTTGTCTTGATCTACAATATCTTCACAGGGAGAAGGAAAGGAGCAAGCTTCATGATCTTTTAGGGAAAAATTTGCATGTTCTTAGCCAGATAGAGGATTTGGACCTTGAAATGTACAAAGATATTGTGCTGCCAAGAGTGAACATAGTTACTAACTTAACGAGAACTCTCTAGAGTTCTTGTTTTTTGGGGGGTCCAATTTTTTACACCGTTTTTAAAAATGGTGCTACCGGTAGCACCCCCTCTCTGTTTTTAGGTGATTTTCGATATTTTAATTTTTTCAATCCACAATGTTTCCACATTATTTTTTTAAATTCTCATTTTTCATCTATTTTCAATTCTCTCTCTCTCTCTCTCTCTCTCTCTCTCTCTCTCTCTCTCTCTCTCTATATATATATATATATATATATATATAT
>ML794983.1:344429-360163 GCA_009831015.1 Picea engelmannii | reverse complement strand
TTGCATTTGTTTTTCAAAAAATCTTAAGGATCCTTAAGATTTTTTGAAAAAAGTCTCAAATGTTTTAAAAAGTTGGGTATTTTTTAGAAAAAAGTAGAAAGCATCTATGTTTTTTAGAAAAAAGTAGAAAACATGTAAGAATTTAACAAAAAACTAACCTATGAAATGCTGAATTCTCCTCTTTGCTTGCTAGATTCTCCTTGGATGTCTTCGGGATGTTTTAGCTTGTTCCAAATCCTAAAGCAAATACTGCCCAAGATATAACACAATATAAAAAGATAAAACAAGACTGCATATATACAACACAGATGATATAAATTATTGTTAGTATAACGAATGTGGGATAAATAAAAAATAGGTATATTGTCTACATATATACCTAAAATTGTATGGATCATCAATATGTTTAATAAATGTGGGATAAATAACTAAACATGATAAACATTGTATTTAACATGTAAATAACAAAATAAAAGAGTAAAAATTGTTTTTAATTTTTAAGGGAAAATAAGCAAAAAAAATTGGGGGGGAAATTTGGAGGGGAAAATTTTGGAGGGAATATTTTGGGGAATATTTTTTTTTGGGGGGGGGGGAATTTTGGGGGGAGATTATATTTTTTGAGGGGGGGGATTTAGAGGGAAAAGATCATTATGCATGTTATAATAATTCCATAGGGAGGGTGAGCATTTCTATCATTCTATGTTCTCAGAGAGAATGGATGGCTTCATCAGATAAAGAAAATTTTATTTCTGAGACATCAACAAATTCTTCGCATACCTCTTATGTTGGGACTAGGAAATGTCATAGGAATGTTTGTAATGCAAATGAGGCATCGTATTTTTCATCTAGTCACAATTTTGATCATGGTGCAAGCAATTTTATTCAACATGTTCCTCATGAAAGTCCTAAATCAGAGGACTTTGAAGGCACCGATGATGAAGAGGAGGAATATGATGATGATAAATCTAGTCAGCAGTTTAATAGTAATGTAAATAATCAAAATGTAGGTCAAAGTGGAGACTATGATCAATGTTTAAATGACTGGGATGAAAATTTTCCTCCAAGTGAGGAGTTTGAATGTACCGATGAAGATTTCCAAGGCACCAATGAAAATGATGGAGAAATTCTCTCAAGTGGAAATTTTAAAAGCAGTGAAAATGATTATGACAATGGTGGACACTTTTTCCCGAGTGGGGAATTTAAAGACAACAATGTTGATGATTATGAATTTCCTCCTAGTGAGGATTTTGAAGGTATTGATGAAGAGTTTCCTCCAAGTGAGGATTTCCAAGGCACGAATGAGGATGAAGAAGAATTTCCCCCAAGTGGGGATTTTAAAAGTAATGATGACAATTATGGCAATGTTGGATAGTCTTTCTCGAATGAGAAATTTAAAAGAAGCAATGTTGGTGCTGATGATTTCTCTCAAAGTGAGGATTTTGAGGGTACCAATGAGGATAATGAAGATTTTCCTCCAAGTGAGGATTTTGAAGCTAGTAATGAGGATGATGAAGAATATCTTTCAAGTGGCGAGTTTCAAAGTAACGAAGATGATTACGCCATTGGTGGTCACTCTTTCCCGAGTGATAAATTAAAAAGAAACAATGTTGAAGTTGATTTTCCTCCAAGTGAGGATTTTCAAAATACTGATGAAGGTTTTCAAGGCACTAAGCAAGATGGTGAAAATTTTCACTCAAGTGGAGATTTTGAAAGCAATGAAGATGATTATGTCAATAGTGGACACAATGTTGATGATTATTTTCCTCCAAATGATTATGTTGATGATGATGTTCTAAAACATTCAGCTGCAACAAATGAAGGTGATCGACATTCTCTAGTTTAGTCTCCTTACAATGTTTTGCTTGATACTCCTTGTGGTGATAAGGAAAATCCTTCTAGTGAGGATGATGAAATAGTGGAGACATTGCAAAGAAACATTGTGTCTAGAACCAATATTAGACCTTTTTATATTGATACAAATCATTCTAGTTATACAAGGTCTAGGAAAGAATTTCTCACTAAATCAATTTCCATAAAAGAATTGATTTCAAGTGAATGTTGTCAAAATAATTGCTTCAAAAGCATGGACTACATGTATGCCTTGAATAAAAGGAAGACATATTTGTCAATGAATAAGAGCATGCAAAATTCATATTTGATGGGGTGCATGATATCCACCAATACAGTATATGATTATCGCATTGGGAATATTTTACTTTGTAGAAAGGCTTTCAAAAAAATTCATTCCATTGGTAATCTTCGTCTATCAAGAATCCAGACAAGGTTGGAAAAACATCCATCATTTTATTCAAAGGTACATCATGGATGAGAGAGTGGGCCATTCACAAACACTGCAGTGTCATGGATGCGTGATTTCTTTTCCAAACATGGAGAGTGTATGCCAGATAGAGACACAATACATATTCCAGATAATTTTTCAAGGAAGGAAATCTACAACTTGTACAAAGGATATGCTAAAGGTGTTGAAGGAAAGGATAATTTTATTACATATGCATATTTTACAAGAATATGGAAGAAACAATTCAACAATGTCTGTATTCTTAAGAAGTCAAGGATGGGGATTTGTAGTATATGTGGTACTCTTAAATCAAGAAGAGATAAATCTGAAGGGGCAGAAAGAGGTATGTATTTACTATTTTTTTTATTTTTTTTTAAATTGAATAGTTATCAACTATGAAAACATACGATCAATATTTCCATTTTATGTCATGTGCATATTCCATAATCAAATCACTTCAAGAACATCAAAATCAACAATCAAGTGAAAGACAAAAGTTGTACAAACATCAGAAGAAGTGTTATGATGCTCCAAACAAATATTTAGGTATGATAATTGATGGCATGGACCAGAAGAAAACACTTCTACCACATTTTGTTTGTACACCCAAAAATTTATAGGAAGAGAATTTCATTCAGTTTCACTTGGTTGGTTGTATGGTTTTCAATGAAAAAATGTGTCCAAGAGTTTACTTCACAACTCCAAATATTCATAATGATGCAAATCTGACCATCACCATAATTCATCTTGTGCTCACTCACTGGTATGGAAATCTTCCTCAAGTTCTCTATCTATAGTTGGACAACACTAGTCGTGAAAATAAAAATCAAATTTTGTTTGGATATCTAAGCATGCTTGTTGAAATGGGAATATTTAAAAAGGTGAAAGTTGGTTTCCTTATTGTTGGACACACTCATGATCATATTGATCAAATGTTCATTCATTTTTCAGTAACATTGAAGAGGAAAAATGTTGGAAGTCTACCATCATTGATTGAATGTATCAAGAAAGCATACATTCCAGAGCCTATTTTTCATATATTAGAAGAAACTGTTGACATGCGAAGATTTATTCAGAGATCACATCATGAAGAAAAATGTATTGAGTAGCTTAATGACATTATCTTCCAACATCAATTTTGTTTCAATTTTTTTTATGGGAAAACACTTATATGGGGAAAGTAGTATTCAACTACTGCAGAATGGGGGCCTTCATCGGGTTTATCATTTTTTAAGTTCATTCCAGATCGTCCAATTTTTGCATCAAAGTTATTATTTTTACAATCAGTTGTTGAAATCCATAATGCATGAAGGCGTAATAGAGATGTAGATTACTCTGAATGCCTGGAAGAAATTAAAAAGTCCATTAAGGATACATATGAGTACTTTGATGTTGTTGATTTTGTTTGGTGGGAGTCTTTTTTCAATAGTCAAAGTGACATAATTTCAAGCTCAACAAATGAAGATACAATGTTGAGGACTCCATTTCATTGACCACAAAATATGCCAAACGAATCTGAAGAAACAAACATTGTTGAAGTTCAAGAATCCCAAGGTGTTATTGAAATTACACAAGCAGAGGAAAGAGAAATGTATATTGGTTCGTGAAGGTCACGTGCACAACGTGAAGCCATGGAAGACCTTTACACAGGTTCAATACAAGATAATAAGGAGGGTAGCATGATTGTAGTTTTAGCGACTGAAGATCCACATGGTTATCCATTCTGGATAGGAAAGGTTATAAAGATTAAGAAAGAAAATGATGATGTTATTGCAATTGAAGTGCATTGGTATGAAACAAGTACACACCCATTCAATGGTGTGTACAAGACAGAGATGGTGGTTGAGAAACATGTCAATAGAAAGAGAAAAAGAATGGGTCAAAATACAACTCGTCGTCACACTAACCTATTAAAATTAGATGATGTTGACATACTTGTTTATGACTTCAATTTGATAAAGAGAGGAACTCTTCGCTCCAAGACACCAGAGATTATCAAGAGGTTGTTGCCGCAAGAAATAAATGCAAGATGGGAGTTTGTTGAACCTAGTGTAGATCTAAAAGGCATTTGACATCTGAAATGTTGGGCATGCATGTAGACTCAAATGGTGCATTCATCGACAATAGAGAAGAGTATGGATCATATACATCTTCATCAAAACATTCATCTGAAGACAATGTAGACTCTGATGGTATTTTAGAAACCATGAGTCAATCTGAATAAGTGTATGGAACGTTTTACTGTTTTTTTATCCATATGTTGTTTGTATGGTAACTAAAAAAGAGCATTGAACTTACATATGATCTTACATGAAGTTATGAATCCTTTGTTATGTTTTATGAATGATATGTTTTTTTATTATGGATAATATTATAAAATTTCTTAGCTCATATGTTTTGAATATGGTCAATATAACAATACTTTTAAGAAATTATTTATGTTTCATTCAATGTAACTTGTATTTACTTTTTTATTATTAAAAGAAAAAAATTATTAAAAAGTGATGTTGAATTTTTAAAGTATATTGTGATATTTTCATGGCATTATGTATTACCTTGTCCTTTGCGTGATAATATCATTTAAAAAGCAAGCATTTAAGGGTTGTTTTTATGATTTTGTTTATAGTAATGATGAGTTATTTTACCACATTATAAAAATGTGTCATTTTCATACCCCAATTTTAGAATGGGTGCTACTGGTAGTAGTACTTTTCAATTTGATGGTTGATTTTGAAGTTTTGGTTTTAATGGTACCAATTAATAAAAATACGATTTCAAATGATCTCAAAATTTCACGTTTTGAAAAGAAAAAAAAATTCAAAAACATTTTGTTTGTTTTTAGGTGTTGATTTTAAGGTTTTTCTGAGCTACTGTCTAAGTTTTGAAGACCATGATTGAAAAATGTTGTAATTTTGATCTCGTTTTAAAAAATGGTGCTACCAGTAGCACCACTTTTTGATTTGGGGGTTGATTTTGATGTGTTTTATGCAAAATATGGGTTTTTTGGGCCAGAGTTCTCGTTTTGAGGTCACAGTTCTCATTAAGTTTGTAACTATGTTAGTGTTGGAGCAGGTTGTTAATTGAAAAGATGAGCTCACACAGTATTATCTTATGGACTGTATCATCCAAGTATTTTCAGGTGATTACCATTTGAAAACTTTGGAAACACTCCTTAGTGCTTTCCCTCAGCTTCAACTAACTTTGATATAAAGACTGTGATGTCTCAATTGATGGAACGTCTCTCAAATTATGCATCTTTAAGTCTAGAGGTTATGCCAAAAAATTTGCAAGTAGAACCTTTTATATCAAACTATCAAAACAAAGGCAGAGGGTCGATTTCGATTGCTTGTAGCTTTAAGAATATTGGAAGATTTGTGCTATGCTGGTAGATGTGACATGGAATTAAAGAAATGTAAAAGAGTGATGAGATTTTTGCTAGAAGGAGCCAATGTATGCATGGTAGAAACATTTGTAGATCTTTCATCCCTGAGCATGTTTAGCAAGATGGAAACAAAGTATTCAATTAGATACAAGCATTGAAGTTTGAGAAACTTGAAGCTGAAGATCTAAAGAAGAAAAATGACTAGGTCCAGCTTTACAAGCAACATGAAGGTGAAGCCTTTTCCAGTCTTCATTTTGGTTTTTATAGAAATTTGACAAAATATGTAACAATGCCACCTACAGGAAGTTGGTAGCGCAAGAGGTGATTTTTCAATGTTGCACGCTACCAACAGGCCTGTTTTCTACAAAAAGTAAGTAAAGTCAAATTTGACTTCCTATTTGGTTTTAAAAGCTGACATCCCAACTATTGAAGAAAGGTTGAAGAAGACTCTTCTATCCTCCAGCAAAGCCTAAGGGGAAGTCGAAGATTTAAATTCGGATAAGGATTTTATCCCTTAGATTTTGGATTTAATTCCTAGTTTCTAGTAAACAGTTTTATTTATTTTGAGATATGGCTTTCCAGATCCATCTCTTTAGGATCTACAACAAATATGTATTCTCTATATATATATTAGAAATTGTAATGATTAGAGGAGGTCAGTCTTCGAGACTGTTTTCACTTAATAGACTTGAGAAGTATTGTGCTTTTGAAAGACAGATATGAATGTAGTTCTGGATGTTTGCAGATTCATGAGTGATTATCAGATTTCTTTTATCATATCTATTTATGTATGCTTGTGTCATAAGTGACTGGTCTGAGTTCCTTTATCTTTCTTCACTTAATGATTGAGGGAGGTCTGTCCTTCATTGCATTAGTGGTCTAGGCCTGCAAGTATATACTTCTTATTGATTTAATTAGATTGTCATGCATACCTCTGATGTGTGTGTGGTTCTGTTGATTAGGGTGATTTCTTTCATATCCATCATATCTTATAAACATTTGATTAATTCATTGAAGCCAAGCTTGCTAGAGTATTTTCTTAATAGTCTCATTAGTACAAATCTTGACAGTCATTTAGTTGATCCATATGAGATTGTTGATCTCCGATCTAAACCTATTCATTGATCTATTTCTTATGTTACCAAGCTTATGCCCCTTTACTATCAGGGAGTGACTCTTGGAGTGAAAACAATTGGCGTCGCTGTCGGGGAACGAAAGTGAAGCTAGTTTCCCTGGGAGAACGACACAGATCCGAATTATGATGGAAGACAAGGGAAAGACACAAAAATTGACTATAACAATCTACCTGGTGACTCCACAATCAAAGACTCCACTGGGGAGGATTTGGTTGACAGAAAGATGAAAAGGCATAAGGGAAAATCCAGGTATCAGTTCATGAGACTTTGTTGTTCTTTATTAGTTCATTTTTTCTTTTCCCTTCACATATAAAGAGGATCATCTTGTTCTTTGTTTATCCGGATGATCATCAACCTACCTTTGTATATCCATCCTTGCAAGAGGAAACTTTGCAGCCTCCTTATGTTGTTGATGTTGATCATATATCTTTACTGCAACCTATTCATAAAGATGAGCTTTGCATTCAAATCCCTCTTGAATTTGATCATCCTTGTGACCTTGAGGAGATTCAAACCGATGCAAAACTTTCTCAGATCTCATTATCTTCAGTGACTATTGAGCCTTCCAATCAGCTTGTTAATCCTCATGATTACCCCACAGCTTTCCAAACTAGAATCAGAATGAAGATGTTAAATCCTTTAAGGCTGCCATATCTCCTTCATCCTTATCCTCTTGATTGCCTTGAGTATCTTCCCCAGTTTTCTGGAGAGGATCATGTCATAGCTGAGAGGCACTTGGGGGCCTTCAAAAATTTTGTTGATCAATTCGAGATTATTCATGATGATGTTACTATGAGGTTGTTCTCTAAAACTTTGTTTAGAGATGTTGTAGTATGGTTTAAGGATTTGAGAGTTGATTCCATTGGTTTTTGGATCGAGTTGTCCAATTTTTTTTCAAAGCATTGGGGTGAGAACAAGTCTCTTTATTTGTACCTCGCTGATTTTTATGCTTTGAGGAGAGGCGAAGATGAAGTCTTGTCCATCTTCAATAGAAGGTTCTACAACATTTATCATGACATGCCTTTGGAGATCCGGCCTACAGAGACCGTTGCCATGGTTTTCTATGTTATGGCTCAGTATTCAGACCTTGTCCTTCTCTTGAGAGAAATGAATTCTTCATCCTTAGCATGCTTATTTGAAGATGCCCAAGAAATTGAGGAGAACATCCGTGCTTCCAAGAGAGTTCGAGCTCCAACTTACTTTGACAATCTGCATGCACATGAGTAAGGGAACTGTCAATATGTTTCAGATTTGGAGCAAGAAGACAATGAGTATGAAGCAGATTTGGAACAACAACAAGGATGTAAGTATATGTCAAATTTGGAATCAGATTCTTCAGTGTTGGCAGATGCTTATATGGACATGTATGCATATCAAGTTGATGGTCAGTTTTCAAACCATTTTGACCATGAGGAAATCAATGACTTCATAGATAACTACATGTTCCTAGATGATCATAATTGTGTTTCAAACATTGTTTCGCCATTATCTTATGATCATTATTCTGAAGAGGGAGTTGTTGCTACCGATGATCAAAATTTTATCACAAGAGGACTAGAGGGTTATCATTTTTCAAGCAAAGAGGTAGTCATGGATGAACATTTGTCTTCTGTTGATCAGCATGTTTTTTATCTTGGTTTCAACAATCCATTTGCAACCTTGTTGGAGTCTTATTTTTCAGCTCATCAAAATATTTCAGATTACATTAATTCACCAGCACTTCCGGGTGATTTTTGTTTCCTGAAGGAATTTTTATTACTACTGTTATATTTCAGACATCATCTTTTAATCAGTGGTATGGAAAAAATCATTTTAGTTTTGAAACTACTTGAATTGTTGTTATGGAATTCCACCTTTACTTGACCAAGTTGCAAAACTACTTAGAAGTAGGGTAGCATAGGAAATAAGCTCGCTTCTCGAGCAGTTACTTTCCTTCAATTTGCAACAGATATATCAGTTAGATTACTTGAATAAGTGGCAGGTTTTGAAAGTTTGCAAAGAATGGTTGGTTGTTGACTCCATAGCCCAATGGAAAGGCCACTAGAAATGTTAGGTTCTTGGAGCCTCGTAGGGAGGTCTCCATCCTAGTTGGAGCCAAATGTTAGCGCTCAAAATGCACTGGTAATTTTTTAAGCGCTTTCATCAATTTGTACTTGATTCGTCGATTTCCTAGGTCTTTTGGCCAGTGTCATAACTTCCAAATCCTTCATCAAGCTTTAACAAACTCTTGTTGATCACTTTTACCCAAGATTCTTGTGACTCAGTCTTATGACCTGCATTCCAAAAAAACACAATAATTGTGTTTTTAACCTGAAACCCTAGCTTTAATGTCTTTTAAATTTTCAAATGAAATAACTTCCAAATCCTTCATCAAGCTTTAACAAACTCCTGTTGATCGCTTTTACCCAAGATTCTTGTGACTCAGTCTTATGACCTGCATTCCAAAAAAACACAATAATTATGTTCATCAAGCTTTAACAAACTCCCGTTGATCGCTTTTACCCAAGATTCTTGTGACTCGGTCTTATAACCTACGTTCCAAGAAAACACAATAATTGTGTTTTTAACCTGAAACCCTCACTTTAATGTCTTTTAAATTTTCAAATGAAATAATACATTTTTATTTGTAAATTTCTCCAAACCCTCGTTTTAATGTTTTTTAAATTTTCAAACGAAATAATACATTTTTATTTGTAAATTCCTCGTTTTAATGTTTTTTAAATTTTCAAATGAAATAATACATTTTTATTTGTAAATTTCTCCATTTGTGCACACAACTGAGCTGGTCTAAACCTAAGCCATATCACGCAAGCTTTAACAAACTCCCGTTGATCGCTTTTACCCAAGATTCTTGTGACTCGGTCTTATAACCTACGTTCCAAGAAAACACAATAATTGTGTTTTTAACCTGAAACCCTCACTTTAATGTCTTTTAAATTTTCAAATGAAATAATACATTTTTATTTGTAAATTTCTCCAAACCCTCGTTTTAATGTTTTTTAAATTTTCAAATGAAATAATACATTTTTATTTGTAAATTCCTCGTTTTAATGTTTTTTAAATTTTTATATGAAATAATACATTTTTATTTGTAAATTAAATAAAAATTTCTCCAAATACATTTTTATTTGTAAATTCCTTGTTTTAACGTTTTTTAAATTTTCAAATAAAATGATACATTTTTATTTGTTAATTTCTCCATTAAATAAAAATTCTTCGTTTTAATGTTTTAAATTTTCAAATAAAATGATACATTTTTATTTGTTAATTTCTCCATTAAATAAAAATTCTTTGTTTTAATGTTTTTTAAATTTTCAAATGAAATAATACATTTACATTTTTATTTGTAAATTTCTCCATTTGTGCACACAAGTGAGCTGTCTAAACCTACCTAAGCCATATCACAAATGAAATAATACATTTACATTTTTATTTGTAAATTTCTCCATTTGTGCACACAAGTGAGCTGTCTAAACCTACCTAAGCCATATCACATATCAAACTCCGAGTCCACATCACATGTCTAAACCTAAGCCATATCACATATCAAACTACTATACCAAACTCCGAGTCCGCAGCACATATCAATCTACTATACCAAACTCCAAGTCCACATGCCAAGCACAAAACAACTCATAAGTCACCAAAGACAAGTGCAAGCACCAAGCGCCAAGCCCTTTCCATTGCACGTGTCTCATCGAATTCACTTATGAGTATTGACATATATAAAAATCATAATCCTACAAACCCGATGCATGTGGGATTATTCCCACTCAGTAAATTTTTTAATAATCCAGAACAGCCCGCAGGCTGCCAGATGCCAAACGATCATGCAGGTGCCAAGTTGCAGATAATGTGTTGATGAGCTGGGTAACTTGGGTAATGAGTTTTTAAATCGGATGGGATCGTATCCGAGCATGATTTTAGAGGATCTATCAGCGCGCAGGAGGGTGTCTCCAGTTTCTTGGTTTTTGTGTGTTTGGCAGGTGTGCCATCTGCCTCTTCATGGCATGACTTCTCCAGAGGCGGTTCATGGTGGTTGCAGAGAGCCTATTACAAGAAGCTCGTAAAAGCTCCAGTATCAGCCCTTTCTCGAATTAATAAAAATCAAATTTTGTGGCATAAAGAAATGCAATTTGTTATAGCAAAGAACGTTTTTCCCAGATTGTATCTCCTTTGTACAGTGGGATCTGTATATATTAA
Source organism: Picea engelmannii (assembly GCA_009831015.1). NCBI lineage: Eukaryota > Viridiplantae > Streptophyta > Pinopsida > Pinales > Pinaceae > Picea > Picea engelmannii. The sequence goes on along the minus strand of ML794983.1, from coordinate 349,143 downwards.
TTCAAGGAGGCACCATCCAAAGATGTTTTGAGTTTATTGGCAAGATCAATCCTTGTTTTACAAGAACAATCATCTCTGTGTTACATTGGACTGAAATTCTGAATTGGGCATTGTATTTCCGACTCTCTGTTATCAGAAACAATGGCGATAGTGAGGAAATCCAGGAGGAACCCCGTGCATGTGGTATCATCATGGGTGGCAAGGCAACCCCCAAAGGTGAAGGCATTTCTAGCGGTAGTGAGCGACATCACAACCCTTCTCGTTCTCAGATTCGTCGTTCACAACCACACCAATCTCTTTGTTGTTGCTGAAGCAACACGTGCTGTGGGAATCTCTGTCTTGATCTACAAGCTCTTCATGGGAGAAGGAAAGGAGCAAGCTTCATTATCTTGTCGGGAAAAATTTACATGTTCTTAGCCAGATAGAGGATTTGGACCTTGAAATGTACCGAGATATTGTGCTTCCGAGAGTGTTGGAGTAGGTTGTTAATTGCAAAGATGAGCTCACACAGTATTATCTTATGGATTGTATCATCCAAGTATTTCCAGATGATTACCATTTGCAAACTTTGGAAACAGTCCTTGGTGCTTGCCCTCAGCTTTAGCTAACTGTTGATATAAAGACTGTGATGTCTCAATTGATGGAACGTCTCACAAATTATGCATCTTTAAGTCTAGAGGTTATGTCAAAATTTTTGCAAGTATAACCTTTTATATCAAACCATCAAAACAAAGACAGAGGGCTGATTTGTGCTATGCTGGTAGATGTAACAGGGGATTAAAGAAAGATAAAAGAGTGATGAGATTTTTGCTAGAAGGAGCCAATGCAGGCACGGTAGAAACATTTGTAGATCTTTCATCCCTGAGCATGGCATGTTTAGCAAGATGGAAAGAGAGTATTCAATTAGATACAAGCATTGAAGTTTGAGGAATTTGAAGATGAAGATCTAAAGAAGAAAAGGGACGAGGTTCAACTTTACAAGCAACAGGAAGTTGAAGCCTTTTCCAGCCTTCATTTTGGTTTTTATAGCAATTTGACAAAACTATGTAAAAATGCCACCTACCGGAAGTTGGTAGCGCAAGAGGTGATTTTTCAGTGTTGCACGCTACCAACAGGCTTGTTTTCTGCAAAAAGGAAGTAAAGTCAAATTTGACTTCCTATTTGGCTTTAAAAGCTGACATCTAACACCCAATTGTTGAAGAAGACTCTTCTATCCTCCAAAAAATCGTAAGGGGTAGTGGAAGATTTAAATTAAGATAAGGATTTTGTCCCTTAGATTTAGGATTTAATTCCTAGTTTCTAGTAAACAATTTTATTTATTTTGAGAGATGGCTTTCAAGATCCATCTCTTTAGGATCTACAACAAATATGTATTCTCTATATATATATTAGAAATTGTAATGATTAGAGGAGGTCAGTCTTCGGGACTGTTTTCACTTAATAGACTTGAAAAGTATTGTGCTTTTGAAAGACATATATGAATGTATTTATGGATGTTTGCAGATTCGTGAGTGATTATCAGATTTCTTTTATCATATTTATTTCTGTATTCTTGTGTCATAAGTGATTGGTCTGAGTTCCATTAGCTTTGTTCACTTAATGATTGAGGGAGGTCTATCCTTCATTGCATTAGTGGTCTAGGCCTACAAGTATTTACTTTTTATTTTTTTAATTAGATTGTCACACATACTTTTGATGTGTGTGTGGTTTTGTTGATTAGGGTGATTTCTTTCATATCCATCATATTTTATAAACATTTGATTAATTCATTGAAGCCAAGCTTGCTAGAGTATTTTCTTAATAGTCTTATTAGTACAAGTCTTATCAGTCATTTAGTTGATCCATATGAGATTGTTGATCTCTGATCTAAACCTATTCATTGATTTATTTCTTATGTTACCAAGCTTACTCCCCTTTATAGTCAGGGAGTGACTCTTGGAGTGATAACAAGATGAATCGAAAAGACACTTCTGTTGGAAATGTTTAACAGGTAGCATATGCTTGTCATTGATGGCAAGTACAACAATGAAGATGGCATGAATACAGGAAGAATGTAACAGATGGGCACCAGAAGTATTTTGGGAAGAAGCTGAAGAGCAACCTCGATAAGATCAAAAGAGATAGTGCAGAGGATGTGTGGTATGTTTTACAGGCAGCGTAAGCTTGTCATTGATGTCAAGTACAGCAGTAATGATGGCTTGAGTATAGCAGCGATGATCAGCAGGCAAATAGAAGATAAGTCCAGGAAGATCGAATGATCGAAGGCAACGCAACATTGACAAAATGCTCTAAGGTCCGAGAAGCATTTCTGATCGTTGGATCCCATCCAAAATTCCTGACAGTATGAGGGTCGTCAGATCTGAATAAAGACAAGAAGAGCACGTTGAAGAGGAGGATAGATCTCAGGCATTAGATCTGAGCATAAGATCCGACCATCGTTGGATTAGGGAGAACCTGCATGTTCATTAAAGTGCAAGAAGTGGCGAAATCGCGAAGGTGGACAAAATCGCGAAGCGACGAAATTGCGAAGTGGCGAAATCGCGAGAAGATCTGGGCCGTAGGATCTGGGGTATCTACGAAGGCTCAATAGCCGTCAGATATGGTGAAGCTGCAAGGAGAATAAGTCCAAGAGTCATCCAAATCTCCAAAATTGTGAAGGAATCCTGATCGTCCATCGGGGACAGTCATGGACCGTTGATCAAGAGGGCGCGTGGTGAAAGATCAAAGCACCACAAAGCTCCATCTCGGAGCTTCACCTATCGCGACTTGCAGTGACGAGAACCTCCATCACAGGAACAACGAGATGCGATATCGCAAAAAGATTAGGACTGTCGGATCACCAAGAACGTGGACCGTTGATCTAAGCTCCATCTCGAAGCCTCGCCTATCATGACTTGGAGTGACGAGAATCTCCATCTAAGGAACAATGATATGCGAAATCACGATTCAATATGAGCCGTCAGATCAAGATTGAATCTGGACCGTTGATCCCAGTCAATTCCGATGTTTCGTTGATCGAGTATTGGACATGTCAAAGATTATTAACATCAGGAATCCCGATATCGTGATATGCAAAATCGTGATTTAATCGCAGCCATTGAATCGAGATCAGATATGGACCGTTGATCTGACCCCATGTCGGAGTTTCGTGAATCAAGACTTTGAAGTGACAAAAACACTGGACATCAAGGATGTCGAAATCACGATATGCAAAATCGCGATTTAATCTTAGCAGTTGAATAGAGATCAGATTTGGATCGTTGATCTAACTCCATATTGGAGTTTCGCGAATCGCGACATGGAGAGGCAAAGAACCCAATGCAACAAGAATGCTGAAATTGCGATTCAATTGTAGCCATTGAATCAAGATCACATATGGACCATCGAATCACAGGACATGTGGCAAGTGATCGAATTTTCGCTGACTTGGGGTCAACGGAGCATAGTGTCAAAAATCACGAAATGAAAAATCGCGAAAGCAATTCTTGCATAGGCACTTGGTTATGACTATAGTCATATTGGGGAAGGAGCTAGTGCAGAAAAGTTTAGTATCGGAACTTCGGAGATTGTGAAATGAAGTGTCGAGACACTCAGCACAGAATTGCCGAATGCTGAAATGCCGAGATGAATGCAAGATCCCATGGAATCAATCCAACGGTGCAGGTGAATTTGAATAAGATTGGAGGGCTACTGTTGCACGACATAGTGAAACTGCTAGAAACCATTGATGGTTTCTACCAGAGGATGCGAAGAGACTTCAGTGTGATTTCCAGAGGAGCTGAAGATTCACGTGGAATCTGCCAGTGGAATGAAGATGATTCGTGGAGGAAATTGACAGCTGGATAAGGCTTTGAGCTCATAACTAAAACAGAAAGGATGAGCTCAGTTGTAATAGAGAAGACGAAGAGTCTCAATTGCCAGAGAGAAAAAGGAATCTTGGCTTAACACCTAGTGATGATAGACATAGGGGTTGAACTACCAGAGAAGTTGAAGAGTCGCGATGATGATCACGTAGAGCACTTGATATGTGGAGGAGATTGGTGTGGTATGAGCATGCAGATGAATGGTGAATATTGCATGCACAAGATGCACAAAAGTGATATATATACATGGTGCAGAGAAGAGAAGGGTTGTTGTTGTTGTTGGAGTTTGCTGTGGTTGATGTTGGTGAAGGTGATTCATGTGTGAAGAAGGAGGAGAGTCCAACAGCTGAATTGAACAGAAGAGGAACTATGCAGTGAATGGACATGGCGCACAAAGCATAAAAAGTAGAAGAACAGACAGCGTAAGTCATGTGTGCAGAAAGGCAATGAGTCAGACAGAGCAACAAAATGGAGCAGAACAGTGATGAGTCTGGTAAGCCATTGTTGAACATCATATCACTGTAATAAGTTTCAGTAGCAAAGATTTATATTTCAGGGGGGAAGGGAGGTGCTAGGGAGGACTGTTGTCCTCATAGGTTCAAGTGGGTACTTGAACACAGGGAGTTGTAGCTTTCATCTGATTGCAGCCAGTGAAACCAGGGTGGCAGGGTGGTGCAAGGGAGAACTCTTGTTCTCTGTTATACAGGGTGGTGCCTGTATGATTGGAAGTTGGTGCTTCCATCCAGTTGGTGCTGGAAACACTCAGGGAGTTGGTGCTTCCTTCTAGTTGGTGCTAGAGAAACTAGGGAGTTGGTGCTTCCTTCTAGTTGGTGCTAAAGAAACCAGGGAGT
>ML794983.1:297271-323142 GCA_009831015.1 Picea engelmannii | reverse complement strand
GTTAATAAAATGAGAGTAAGTTACTAGTGTAAGAAAAAGATTATAATGATTTATAAATTAATAATTAATGGTTGTTAATAGAAAGTTACAAATGTGACAAGAATTTGGTTAATTTTGAATCAACCTAAAAGAAATATGGTTTGCATGGTGCATTAGGGAAGCCACCAATAATAATGTTTGAGCATTAATAGTTTTCCAAGGATTATTACTCCTAGTTAAGTTCATAAAGGACACTATAACGATCATCAACACTTTGAAAGTATAAGGGAGAAATGTATGACATGTCTTAGCTAAACTCATTCTTAGATGAAAATCCCTAGCCTAAAAATTCACCCATGTCCACTTTTACCATGTATACTGAACAAACAACTCTGATGGTGATGAGATGGAAAATGAAAGCATTTCCTTAGGCAAAGGTTTTTTTGAAAGAAGTTGGTGAGTGGACCTCCATGCACAAAGATTTATTTTCATGAAGCTCCCCAAAGACATGTCACAGAGAAAAGGGGAGGGGGATGAGAGGTATCTCACCTAGCTCCCTTTACTAACATTTGTGAAATCAATTTATTAAAGTTGGAGGGGTATTCAAAGCCCCTTCGTCTACTAGCATTTGTTAATTTCACAACTGAACTCTTGGTCCCCTGCTTCATCAAGTTTTTGGACCTCCAAAAGACACAATGGAACACCCAATGTCTATTGTCCACATTGAATCTATAATGTTGGAAATGTAATCTGTTAGGGTTACTTGGAGAAAGAATATGAAACATCACAATATGTGAATGGTCATTAGAAGTCCAAGAGACCTTGGAAAATGAATCCAAAGGTCATTCAAATTGTATTTATACGTGTATCATATGAATAATAAATGCACTTCATGCTTATCCTAATTCATGTGTTCAACAATGGTATGGGGTATTCAAATTCGTCTTTTTCTCAATCATCTCAAAACATCTTCTTGAGGGTACCACCGTCTTCTGCTCGTCAAGATCTTTCCAACGATTGTCGCCATGCTCAAAACTGAGCTTTGGATTAAACGTTATGGACTTCCAAAGTTTCTCAAACCTTCTTTACCCTCAAGTCACTTCATTGCCATGTGGCATCCACGTGGCTCTTGCCACTTGTCATTTGATATGGCATTCGCCACCTGGCCCTTTGACCCTCTCCTTATCAGACCCTCGACCCATTCTCTAAATTGACGATTATGATTCATTCGGGCCCTTCTCATCGGAGTGCCCTTTCCACAGAATTGTATCCCACTCTAACCATGGATACTCTGACATATCTAACGGCTCTCGGGGTCAACAACTCTAAATGCATCAAAGTCCTTACCTGCAAGATGGTTAACGTGCATTCCTTTTAACATTTTATCCTCGACCATGTGGGACCCACATAGATCAACAACTGAGATCGTGTCTTGCCTATTCTCCGATCTACAGCCGGGATCAGCTCTCGCAGTCCCTCCATTGGGGTGCAACTCGTCCCAATGACTCGAACTGCTCCAACTAGCCTACTCCGATGGACGTTGGAGATCTAATCATTCCCCAAGATCAATGACTAAGATTTAAGTTATCAACCTAAAGGCCCCTTTTCTCAGTTGACCTTCTTTGGTCCTGACGACCATTCAATTGTCGACACACATCATCCCTTAGGACATGCTAACTACCACATGTCATGACATGTGGCCTTGCTACTACCTGTCACCTGATGTAACACATGGCATACATAACTCAACACATGATTCTGTCTCAAAACCCTAATTCTACTTGATGTGTGGCACAAAGACCACTTGACACATGGAACAACCACCGTGTGACATGTCATCACTGAGCCTAATATTCTCTACTCAGACGTTGACATTTGTTTACTGTGCATTGGCTGGGATTACGTCCCTGACATGTGTCCTCTTCCGCCTACATGCCTACCACCAAAATCAACTGTCAGGTTTAGGCCTTTCCTTCTCATTGATAGAGGGTTTATATTGTCCCTTGGAATGCTTCCCATAGGAGTCCATCCACCTTGGATCCAATGGTCAAGGTCGCTCTTCGACTGAATTAACGACCCTAATTCACTCTTAGAGTTCCTCCTTTCGGAGTACGTCCTCTCATGAATACTCTGAATAGTACCCCTTCGAAGAAGGGTCGAAATTTCTTGTCCTATGGATTGAGGGATAGGATTAGGACACTCATCCCCTAGACTCTACTAGCAAGAAAAACCCCCCTATGACTACACCAGGGTTCAGAATGTAGGCATATCAATTAACAGTCTAAAAGTCAACTACTTCTCTAAACTACTCCAAACATACCAAAACTCATATGAAGAAAGCAAGAAAAAGGAGATCAAGTAACTATACCTCGAATCCCACATCTGGTGATGACCTCCTTGCGCTTGGAAGCTTCGTTGACTGCACGCCTCCTCCCAGGGATAACCTACATCCAAAGATTGACAAACAAAAAAATACAAGCATGTTATTCCACATACAAGTTAGGGTTAGATGTTAGAATGTCAAAACATAAACCAATAAAAGCATTCAGTACACCATGATTTGGGACAGGAAAAGTAATTCTTTTATTAATAACTCAATGATTATACCTTTACAATCAAAGTCGGCTACCACTCCACAAACCTAGTCCGGGCTCCTCTTCACCAAGCTCCAAGTGCACCTTTGTATAAGCTTCTCCTCTCAACTTTCTGATCTCTTCTTGGGAAGTGAATGGATTAAATGGGGGGAGAAGGGGCTAACGATGGAATGCAGAGACAATTCTCACAAAAGGGATGCAATACCTTGGGCAAGGAGGGGAAGTGAAATCGAGCATAGTTTCACTGTTGTTATGCTTAGATGTGAAATGAGACCCCAACACCTCCTTTTATATGACAAAATGATGGTTATTTGGTTGGATGACGGGCTATAGCAGGTGGATTAGTTGGCAAATTACCCAATAGCCCGTAATCTCAACGAATTTCTTGCAAATTTTTATTTTTTGCAACTTTTGCAAGTATACGCAGGCTGTAATGGTGCAACATGTGTATGTACGTGAGTTTTAGTGGTGCAGCAAGCATATGTATGCATGCAGTAATGGTGCAGGGCACGTACATCTTCAAAAAATTGGTTTTTAAGAAGAGCAACTCAGTAGTGCTTTGGCAAAAAATGCAAGTAAGAGTGCCAAAGGCCATGTATGCACGTGTGGAGCAATTTAGGGTTATAACATATGCCCCCTAATGTGTGAGGTTAGAAGAGCATCTCATGGCCGAAATACATTACAAAATCTTCACTAAAGTACAAAAACAAGTGAGCCTAGGACCAGAGTTCGGGAGGTGCCATCTGCAAAAATAACAATTGTCTCTCCAAGGCGGGCATACCCATGCTCGAGATGAAATAAATCATGGCTGCCAATCAAATACACTGCATATCCATGTCATATAACTATATAAAGTGTATCCACGAGCAATACACAGCGGATCTACATCTCAAAATCAAAGATATACAAGTATAGTATCCATCTTCAAGAAGCCAACAACGCCCAATGGCTAGAGATGAGGTCTTCATAACTCGATCAACAACCTCAAGATCTTCAAAACTTAGGTAGGAGTATGATAGGAGTGCACAACTCACTACCCAAAGATCTTTGACGGCTCATTGGGAAAAGACAAGTGGATCTCGATGATCAAGCAAAGAACTTCGTCGATTTTGAAACAAGACTTGATTGGACTCTCAGGATGGCCGACTCATGAGGTCAAGAGACAAACTGCAGAAAGGACGACTCAGGTTGGGTGAAATTTCCCTTGGACAAAAGGAAAAAATATGATCAGACTCAGGCAGCATGACATTGACATAAGTTCATGATGCAAGAGGCAACACAAACTCTCCATGTGTTTGGAAGAGTAACCAAACGGAGGAGGACACAACTCTATGTAGTGAGAACAACTTCCTAAGTTCATATTAGATCCCAATGCTTGACGAACAAATGGAAGGATGTGCTTTGTCCAAGGGGACTCATTGTGCTGCCAAAAAATAATATATATTTCCCATCCCCTCTTTTTTGATTTTTTGATTTTTTTTTGTCTTTTTCAATTTTTTAAAGAGCTTGAAAAAGAATAAAAGAATGCTATGTTACAAAGGTGGAATGAGTGTCGCAAGAAAGCATACTAGTTCTAGGTGCAAGGAACACACTAATTCTCAGAGCAAGGAGACATGTGCAGGAAAAGGACACTCGGGGAAAATTCCTCCATGGGTCAAGGTGTCAGGTCGTAGAGGCAAAGTGCTACAAGGCTTGCATATAAGGCATGCTTCAAAGGTTCAGTTGAGAGCAGCATGGAGCCGACATTAGGCCAAAGACATAGAGATGCAAATGTGATTAGCAAGACACAATGAAACCCCCTTCAATGTATTTTTAACGAGCCCAGAGAAGGTAAGTTCGGTAGTTTTTTCATGTTTAGAAGTATGAAAAAACGTAAAAGAAGACTCTAGGTTGTACCTTTTTCGGAAATAGTCTAGTCATTTCGAAAAAGCGTTAAACTTGCATCGAAAAGACGTCTATTCAAAAACATTTTAATGTGTGTGACAAAGACAAGGTCACTAGACAATCTTTTCAATTTTAAGGAGTCTTAAAAGAGCTTAACTATGGACTCACAACCTTTTTCTGAATTTAGTCCCCTTAGCTCGAAAAAGGATAAAAGTTATTGAGGAGAACTCTCCCAGCGAGACAAATCTCCCAAGGCGTACCTTTTTCCTCTATAATCTACAGGCCAAAAAAAGGGTTAAACTCATGCCAGTAGATGTTCTTCTGGACCAATTTAATGAGTGTGAAGGAACAAGGTCACTCGGCGATCTTTTCAATTTTAGGGAGTTTGAAAAGAGCTTAACTATGGACTCCATGGGGGTTCCTTTTTTGTAAGTAATCTTCAAGGCCCAAAAAAGGTGATAAACCAAAACAAAGGAGAATGTTCCTTTTTCATAAATTTAGTCCCTCGGGACCGAAAAAGGGTTAAACTTATACATGAGAATACTCTTCTAGCGAACTAAGGTTCCTAGAGTATACCTTTATTCATATAATTGACCATCCAGACCGAAAAAGGGGTAAACTACCGCCGGACAAACATGCCTTCATATTTGAGTTTGGTGAGCATGAAGGGCAACAAGATCGCTCGACAATGTTTTCATGTTTAGAGAGTCTAAAAAGGGCTTAAAGAAAACTCCAAAAGTTATTTTTTTCAATTAATCCAGACAAGATCGAAAAGAATAAATGCAGTCTCGTCGGATGTTGCTTTCGGATTTCAAAGCGAGCTTGAAAAACAACAAAGCATAATCATTTTGAGAGTCCCGAGGGTGAGGCCAAGAGTGATGGTGCATTAGACGAATGAGGCTCAATCTCGTAATCATGACAGGACTAACAAGGACTCCTAAGCCTAAAGTCATTATAGACAACATGGACGCCAAAATGCAACAAGGATATATCTAGGGAATCCATGTAAAGGTAGGCTCTACCACCTAATCACAACACTTCTAAAGCATCAATGAAGGTTTTGTGTCGCACTTCAGTTGTTATCGGACTAATCAGTAGGTGCGGACACTAACAGATCTCCCTAGATCCACCTAGATCTAGAACAAAACAGGACAGGACATGACTCTTTCCCTAAGTTTTGACCATTGAATTAGCTAGTAGGAAGGAACAAGTAACATACCTTAGTATCGCTTCCTAGGGTCTCTGTTGCTCCCGCTTCGCTCCGATGCTCTTGTGAGGTCAAGACCAAGATGACACAAACCAACCAAAGTGAAGATAGAAAAATATATTCAACTGTCAACTTATGTGTATGATCAAGGAATTACACAATAAAGTGAGAATAGCTTTATGGGAAAGGGACATGCCACTGTATCATATTAATTGAAAGTAAAGATTACAACCTGATAGCCTTGATGTCGCAAACTTCCTTTCGATGTCTCTTGGCTCCAACACACACACTTGCTCAATCCTTGCATGAAGAAGATCAAATCCTCTTGATAGACTAACTAGAGTCTCCAAGCTCCTGTTCAAGCTAAGTCCTTCACCCAATTATTTCACCAATTCTCCAATGAATCTTGCTTAACCTTTTCCATGAGAATTCCATCAATATATAGGAGAGAATGAGATGGTTACTTAGATAAGAATGATCCCACAATATCAGGGAATCCAGTACAAGGATAACCATTCGAATGCCAACCCATTCTTCTAGAAGATTCCCTTCTAGAACCATTGAGAATTCATCTTTTTCCATGCTTTAGAGAAGGTTCGCACCCTAGCTATGTTACACAGTGTGAGAAGTTCACACACCAACTTAAGGAAGCCTGTGAGAATGGGTCATTCTCACACCCTGGGATACTAGCAACCTACGAACTCTCTTCAAAAATGAGTTTTCTGGGAAGAGATGATTGTCAATTTTCTCAGGAGAAAGTTCTTATGAGAAGCCTGAGTGCACCATCATCAATACATCATCATGATGACCAAAATCATGGGTAACAGAATTCCCCCCAAAGTATGAGGCCGGAACTAGTGACAGCCGAAAGACTTTGTAAGCTGCATGTGTGTGTCGAAAACCAAGAGCACACCTAATCGGAAACCTGCGAACAACCAAGCATCTGTAGAATATCATATATACCAATTCTGAGGTAGGCATTCCCATACTCAGATCACAAACGGATGACATTGTAGACATAGGTCATGGCCACCAATCGTACACTGTGGATCCATGCCGTCAAAATATAGCATAGCCACCAGGAATACACTATGGATCTATGCAAGAAATTTCAAATTAAGACGACATAGCCATGAGACATACACAATGGATCTATGTGTCACAAATTATACATACTCCATCACAACCTGGACAAAGAGATGATATCCAGGGTCTTTGATTTCGTTGCCCAAAAGTATGAATCTAACCATGTGATTACATGTGTTGAAGTCGAACATGGCAGAAACCACTTGATTACCGGTCATTGATGAAACCGTTAACAAGTGCAAGGGAAATCATCATTGATGTCAATGACTCCCAAGGTACTCTAGTACAATCCATCGAGTGTGAATGAGTGGGTTGAAGTCGAACATCCGATGGAATCTTTCGATCAGGGGTCAATGATGTGAACCCACTGTCGAAAGCGAGGAAACCTGCCATTGAGGCATGCAATCTCCAAGGTACCAAAGAATTTCTAAGTCTTGATTCTGGATAATGAGTTGAAGTTGACGGAACAAAACTCGTCACAGGAGGGCATTGATGTATCCCCCATCAATGACACCAAATGAGTAACAGATTTTGAAGGTGAAACAGAGTATGATGTAAATTGGACTGGACATAGGGAAGGCCGACACGGAGAGAATGGACAACTGCAGATGGCCAACTCAATAGAGGTTTCAGATGGACTTCTCTTGAACATATGAATGACACGACCAATGATTTGGCAGCATTGACTCAAACATGACACAGGGAATGACCTTGTAGCAAATCAAATGAGAGACAAATGGATTTCCCAAACTAGCTTCAAATATCATGAATAGGGGGTGTCATGTTCAAGAGAGACACTTACTGCCAATCAATACGAAGATGATAACATATCCCTTTCCCAAATTTTCCCCCACCATTTCTGGCGAGTACCTCTTTATTTTTACGCAAGCTTGAGGAGGATAACACATGCTTGTTGATATAAGCTTATCCTTCGGATAAGTCCTTCGGAGTATGTTTAACGAACCCTAAGAAGGAGTGGTTCGGTCCCATTACGGGTCTGTCGATGTTTGTTTAACGAGTCCTAAGATATAAAACTCGAAGGTTTTTCATGATTATAGAGTCCGGAAAAACACTTAAAAGAGAACTCTCTCAGTTCCTTTTTTGTAAAATAGTTCGATGAGACCGAAAAAGAGATAAATTATCGCCCACCAAATGCTTTCTTCAAATACTTTATCGAGTGTGAAAATAACAAGGTCGCTCGGCTATCTTTTCATGTTTAGAGAGTCTAAAAAGAGCTTAAAGAGGACTCCAGGGGGGTTCCTTTTTCGTATAACCTTATTGAGCCCGAAAAAGTGATAAAAGTATGCTCAATTGTGTTCTCATGTATTTTCGAGCACGAGAACAGAAAAAGACCACGCTTGAGGTTTTATACAAAAACTATGAAAAACAATCAAAACATGCGATGGAAAAAGAAAAATTATGTCCGCATCCCTGTAAATGAATGTCGAAATCATTACGCTTGCAAAAGTTACACTCAAAAGGACATTAGGGTTTAGGCTTTAATCAATAAATAATCATAAAAAACCAAATAACATGGTAAAAGTAAATATAAAGAAGTAAAACTCTTTTTACCATATCATTTTCACTTTTCCACTATTTGAGCCCCAAAACCCCTCTTTTACCCTTGAAGTTCGGCGTCAGATTGTGGGAGTTACGAGCGTCCATTCGTCGAGATGTCAGTGACAGTGAGGTAGGCTCTTTGTCCTCTACTCTTTCATGGTTTAATTTTGCATTTTCATTGGTTAAAAATCATTTTTTGAGTTGGTTTGGTGAGCCCTACTTGCACTCAGCCATTCTCGGAGGTGGGCTACACGAGACCTGCGAGAATGGGTCATTCTCGCAGGTGAGCCCACAACATCCTACGAGGTTATTGTACTGTGCCTAAAGGGCACCTGTGAGAACCACAAAGCACAAAAGTTTTTTAAAAAATTACTCAAAGAAAGAGAACCAATTCATGAATAGAGTTGCTAATCCTCTTTTTGTGCTTCTTATGCAGGTAATTGGCCATCAAAATGGTTCTTGAATGGCTCGAAAGGGAGCACGAAGAAGACAATTCCATTGCCGGAAATCATCCACCCACTATTGTTTCTTTGAGAAACTGTGGCCTTCTGAAGTACTTTCGTATCCCGGGCATGAGGGCCCAAGTCAGGTTATTAGAGTACCTGGTGCATATGTGGGATCCCGATCAGCAGGTATTTCATGTGGGTGTCCACACACTGTCCTTAGATATTGAGGACATTTACTTTTTGACTGGATTGTCACGGCATGGGTACCATGTGAGCCTGACTGGTAGCAGAAGTGGTGGGCTGCCCATGAGTGAGTATTGTCGCTTACACTTTGTTCTCGAGGTAGAGAGGAAGAAAGGAAAAGTAGATATTTGGGGGGTACGGGATTTGACCCTCTGTACTATCTTGTTTACCATAGCTCAGATGGCTGGGAGCTCCGCTCCTCACATGGTGCTATAGAGTTACTTCCAGTATGCCATAGAGTGTACTGAACCTTGGGTTTTCAACTGGGCAGATGTTGTGCTTCGTAGTATGAAAAAGCAGTTGACCAAATGCAGACGAGGCGACCTGAAGCAATTTGGGTACAGATATTTGTTGGTGTCCTTCTTCCTCGAGAGGGTTTCATTACTAAGGCTACAGGTTGAGTGGAATTTACCGGCTCCTAGGGATCCAAGAATGATGAGATGGTGTTGGCTTATGGCCCGACACGTAGCTAGACCGATCATCAAGTATGATGATACCTTCTTTGACTGGCTTCAACCACAGATGTTGATGGTAGATGATTATGCTTATGCCGGGTTGGATTTCCGAGGAGATCTAAACTTAGTACTACCAGAGGATGCTCAGTGGGGGGAACTTGGTAAGAAGTACACACACTTTTTCCTTTTTAAAATGTTTTTGTGAATTTTTATCATATGCAAATGTTTTTTATATGTTCGTCCAAATACTAAATACAAAATTCGTTGTTGATGACACAGATGTTGGACCTTACTGACCTCCTGGTACTTCTCCCATTTAGCGACGAGGAGAGGTAGCGCTAGCACCACAATATGTCGAGGATTATCAAGTAGTGGAACAAAACCTAGAGGGCTTGACTGCAGATATTCCAGACATGCCTCTTGGAGAGGTTCCATGACGCGATCAACATCATACAGTAGGAGTGTCAGAGTCCATGGGTCGACTGCTCCGTAGGGTTGCTCGGGCAGTCGTGTGTTACCATGAACATCATCCATGACATCACTTTGTAGAAGCTATGAGCTTCAGATTTTGACATTTTGGTCTTCGGACAAAACTTTTTGTAAAAAAACTCTTTTGATCGTTATATATACAAACGGCTTCTACCGGTTTATCATGTGTTATGAAAATTGATGTGATTGATTTATAAATGATTCAAATGTCTGTCTAATACATAGTTAGCCAATGCATCAATTAATGTATTTAGACATCTAGAAATATGTTGATATACAATGTAATCAAAATAACGTTCCAAGAGACAAATTCGCAAATACACCCGTAACAAAGTAGGACTTCAAATAGTATAGACATTACTTAATTGTAGTACTACAAGCTGCGAATCGATTCGCACAACCAAATGACGTATTCCGAGCAAGATAACATCAACCAATAATTCTATAACAGCGCTATACTCTGCAATATTATTGGTCACACGGCCGAGACACACACCTCGTAAGGATACAAGTTCGTTTGTAGGGGCGTAAATTGCCCATGCAGCAGAAGCAAGGTTCTGAGTACTACGGCTAGCGCCATCAGTGAAGCCAATATAGGGTAGCGAAGACTCCGACATCTGAAAATCAAACACAACGTCACATAAGGGCAAAGACCAGATAACGACAAAAGCAAGCTATAGTAACACACAAGAAGTATGATACATTAAAAATACAAGTACTCATGCACAGACGATTTTGTGCATAGTACTTTTTCAAGTACAACCATTCCTGGGTTCACTCAAAGGAATACCATCGTAATCTACTAACTCATAAGCTCCTTTTTCCAAAACTCGTCGAACGATATAAGGACCTCGCCACATGGCTTCGAATTTCCCAGCTCCTAACATATCGCGATCTTGTTCATGGAGGAGGACAAGATCTCCTTCGGAGAAAACACAAGGCTTGACATGTTTGTCGTATTGGGCCTTGACATGTTTTTTCTGAGCTTCTATGACTAGGGTGGCATCGCGTCGAGTTTCGTCTAATCGCATAAGATACAATAAACGTTCTTCCTCAGCAGAAGTGTTGGGTAGGAGTTCAAAAATTAGTTTTAAAGAGGGTATCTCGCATTCAATCGGGAGAATGGATTGCACACCATAGACTAACCGAAAAGGTGTAAACCCAGTAGCGGACTTGACAGATGTCTGATACGCCCACAATTATAAAAACAACATTGTGTGCCAACTTGTTTTATGAATCCCTATCATTTGTCGGAGCATAGTTATGAGAACTTTGTTAATTGCTTCGACTTGGTTGTTGGCTTGTGGGTAATAGGGCGTTGAGTTATCATGGCAAAGACCCAACTTTTCAGTAAGTTCGGACATCATAAAATTTATAAAGTGGCTACCGTGATCAGTGACAATATCTTGGGGAACACCAAAACGAGCTATGACGTGATTAAAAATGAATAATGTTGCGGTCTTTCCAGTGTTTTCAAATGTCGGCATCGCCTCGGCCCATTTCATAAAGTAATCGACAGCTACAATGATGTAACCATGCCCCCCGGCCAAGTGAGGGTGACATGTCATGAAATTGATGCCCCATTTCGCGAAGGGACCAACAGAAACCATAGGGTGAAGAGGAGCAGGATGTGACCGTATCTTGTTATTATAGGTCTGGAAGGCATGGCATTTTTGAATGACAATTATGCAGTCGTTAAATAAAGAAGGCCAAAAATACCTTGCTCGTAAGATCTTTTGGGCAGTAGCATACCCAGACATATGACCACCACATGATCCAGAGTGAAATTCATTTAGAGATTTCTTAGCTTCATCAAACGTTAGACAACGTCGAAAAACAGAGTCAATCCCCCGACGATAAAGAGTATCCCCGAGGATAATGTATTGACGGGCTTGATAGCGTATGCGACGTCGGTCAGTACTAGACAAAGTTGGTCGAAAAGTCTAGGTTTGGAGATATATAATGATATCACCATACCAAAGATCATCAGTGATGATAAGGAAAAGAGATTCATCGGGTAATGAATCAGCTGCTACTGTTTCCATTTCAGAATGGGGAAAGTCGCATATCAACTCAGAAAACACTAAGGACTTCTTAGACCTGGCGCGTTTGAATTCCAAGTCAAACTCCTGGAGTATCACAATCCATTTGGAGTACTTTCCCCCTAGCGATTGACATGTAAGAATGTGTTGCATAGGGTTGCAATGAGAAATCACTGTAGTCTTGCATGAGAGGATATAGTGTCGAAAGCGTTGAACGACTTGGATGGCAGCCAAGGCCAGTTTCTCGACATGTAAATACTTGATTTCAGTAGTCGTTAGACTTCGAATCAAGTAGTATATAACATGTTCATCGTTAGCATCATCCTCTTGGACGAGAACCATACAAATGGTGTAATCCGAGGCAGCAAGGTAGAGGAAATAATTGTGATTGTAATCAAGCGGAAAGAGAACCGGAGCACGCGTTAGGGACAATTTCAAAGCTTCAAAAGCATTGTTGGCAATGGTATCCCAGACAAACTCTGAACCCTTTTTTAATAGCCTCGTAAATCCATGAGTTATCTCGGCATAATTTGGGATAAAACGACGAAGAAAGTTTGCTTTCCCCTGCAAACTTTGCAACTGGCAAAGTGTAGAAGGAGGAGGGAGATTAAGGATCACCTCAACCTTTAAAGGATCCACCTAGATCCCTTGACGTGAAATGATAAAACCTATAAGGCGACTGGATTCCATGCAGAAAACGCACTTATGAGGATTTAAACATATATGGTAGAATCGACAGCGAACGAAAATGGCTCGGAGGTGGGTTGGATGATCGACTAGATGCATTGAGTGAGCGGGTAAATCGTCCAAATATGGTTGAATGATGTTCTTGATATCATGGAAAGCATAAGACATAGTGCGTTGAAAAGTTGCACCAGCGTTCTTGAGACCGAAAGGGAGTTTCCGATAGTCAAAAGTACCCCAAGGACAAATAAAAATGGTCTTATGTTGATCCTCGGGAACAATGTTGATTTGATTATACCCGGAGAAACCATCCATGAGAGAGAAAATTTCACTTCCGGTGCAATCGTTGACAATCTGATCGACGAAAGGGGTAGGAAAGTTGTCTTTGGGACAAGCTTTGTTGATATCCCTATAATCAATGCATACACGAATGGTTCCTTGTTTCTTGTCAATCGGGACAAGATTGGAAACCCAGTCTATGAGAGCCACCAGATAAATAAAGCCGGCTTTCATAATTTTCTCGACTTCGAGCTTGATAGCAGCTGCTTTACGTGGGTGAACTGGACGAAGGCGTTGCCAGACGGTTTTAGCGTCGGGGTATGTCTTGATCTCATGTATCACAATTTCAGGGTCGATACCCAGCATTTCTTCGTAGCTCCAGGCGAAGATGTCACGAAACTCTTTGAATAGGGATGTGTAGGTGACGATTTCGTCAGAAGAACACAAAGCTCCAATATGGACATTTTTGACAATCCCAGGTTTGATAGATATGTCAAGGGGAATAGTGGGCGAGATATTGCTTAAGTTCCCTTCGGAAAACACATCGTGTGCAGACTCGGGAACGGTGGAGATGACGACAACGGTCGGTGCAGTCGAGATCCGTTGGTAGTTCTCAATGGTATGTTGCTTCAAAAAGAGGATGGAACGATGATGCCCATTGTCCCAAGGGGTGTCCTCCATGACAGACATGATCATCTCGTTGGTGGGAAAAATGACACTGAAAGGATCGGGAGACAACTCACCAAGAGAGGGGGTAGAAGGTGTTTCCTATTGGATGGCCTGATAGGCGAATTCCACCGGACTTAACGACATTTTGTCTCCATAACAAAGATGATCTCCAAGGTCAGGTACTATCCAGGGGTCGTGAGACGCAGGAAGTTTGTGAGGTGAGGTGGAGATCATGTTGATGGAAGCAATAGACGAGCGTGGAACATCGGGCAATGGAATGGGGAAAGTACCCATTAACGAAGAGTCTTTTAGAAGGCCTACACCGACATTCTCATAACCCGGTGGGGTTTTAGCGATGAATGGTACATTGCCAGTATGGGTATCCGAATTAAAGAAGGCTAGTAGGTCGACGGTGATGACCTTACCTTGATGTGGGAAACGTACCACATGGAAAAGGGTCGACACAACTGCGCACATGGAAACGATCCAGTTGTGGCCAAGCAGAAGATTGTAATCAAGGAGAGCGTCAAAGACTTCCACTTCGACTTGGACTGTTTTTCCTTCTAACGTGATGGGCAACAAAGGAAGGACACCGTAGGGCTTAAAATTGGAGCCATTGAAGGCTTTAAGAGTGTTCTGGGATTCATTCAAAGAAGGAGAGCCAATGGCTTTCCAGCAAGCAAGAGACATAATACATGTCGAGGCACCCTCATCGATAACGGTTCGGCAAATGTTTTTGTCAGAGACAACCACTTGGATCTAGAACACGAGTTGAGGGGGTAACCTTGGAATGTGATCTTCCAAATCAAAGATTATTAAATTTGTATCCGTCGGATCGATTCCACCGATAGCTTTCAACAGTGCCTTTCGTTGTGCGGGACAAGTCTGAAGGACTTCGAGGGCTGACATCGTAGAAGGTTCTTGAGCCAGATCTTCAACAATGCTGTAGTTCTGGGCAGCACGAGCATGAGGATTGAGAGCCGATTTCTGAACGACGCCCTTGGGGGGGGGTCGCAGAACTGTGTCGAGTCTCGGTCGTTCGAGATGAAGAGGACCGCTGGTAGGTGGAGTCGTGGGAGAGGGTTGTACTAAGGAAGGGGGTAAATCATCAACCTTCTCTTTAGAGGGAGAATAATATTTGGCTCGAGTAGTGAGTGAAACGTCGCTCTGCTTAGAATCACCAGTACACATCAAAACATAAGACGTAGTAGAAGATGAGGGTTGGTCATGAATGACGAACTGAGCCTGTTGTTGAGACGAGAAGGGTTGTGACAAAATGGCCGGAGCAGGGGGTTTTGGAGCTCCTTGAAGGAACTTAGTGACCTTGACGTGTCATGGACAATCCTTCGTGTAGTGATCATCACCACAGATAAGACAAGGGTATCAAGGTTTGCGCTTATCCCGATCGTTAATAGGGGTAGGTTTGGTTCGCTCTACTTGAGAAGTATTTTTGTCCTCCTTATTCTTACCTCTCCCCTTTTTAGATTTGTTTTTACCGGCTAGGGTAGATTGGACTGCAATTACCTTAGAAGTCTTGCCGGTGGGAGGGGTAGGAGACAGAGCATTTTGAACATTAGAAGAAGCAGGTTTGGGGTTTGTGCTTGAGGCAGAATGTGGTTGGGCCTGGAAAGTACCAATCACACCGTCAGCTGCATGCGAAGCAGCTAGAGTAGTTGAAGTGCTGGAAGTAGAAGGACGAGGTAAGTCAGGTAGTAAGTCGTAAAGGGTACTTGTTTGTGAATAAACAAGGTCAAGATATTGAGCACGACTTATAGCCTGCTCTTCCGTGACTACTCCACCCATGGCAATGTCACGACCAATGTCGTTCACAAATGATTTTGTGAACCATTCTGCCAGTAACTCATCGGGGAGTTCGATTTTAATGAGATGGCATCTCTTTCGCCACTCATGAATGTGATCGGATATATGAGTGGCCTTGTTCTGTTTGAAGGAAGTCAAAATCTCGGTCCCCGTGTCATAATGGATTGATAACTAGTAATGCATAAGGAAAGCCATAGCTAGGGTGTTGAAGTCAGAGAAGAAACCTCGTGGCAATTCTATATACCACTTCGCAGCAGACCCTGTGAGGGTTCGTTGAAAAATACGTAAACGAATAGAGTCATCCATCAATGAGTTGGATGAACACCATAGGTGAAAAGTCATAACGTGATTGTTTGGGTCCTCTCCTGCTTTGCCATCGAATTTAGGAATGTCCGATGGTAACTTGGCTGGTATAGCAGGCCATTGGGGAGAGTGACGAATTGGATCATTTAAAATCCTTGACAAATCCGACAGATCCAAAGTGGCGATAAAGAGTAACTGTCGATTCACCTATGGGTACTGGTGGCTTTGGAGAGGAAGCCCTGTCGGCAAACCAGTAGGACCATAAGCAGTCTGCATATAATGTGAAGACCTAGGCAGATTCAGTGGTGGTTGGAGAGGATAGTAGCTCATAGAATTATACCCTGGAATAGGAACTTGAGGTTGAGCATTTTCCCCCCAAATGGGATTGAACGAACATGGATATGGTTGGCCCATACTAGGGGGTATTACAGACGCAACTGGAAACTGCTGCCCCCCAGTCGATTGAGGAGGATGTTGTATCAACTGATTCCAATACTGGGCCAAGGAGGGAGGTATGTTTTGCCCATAAGGTGGGGTCGATCCTCCCATCGAAGGCGGTGTTCCAATTAGGGGCAATGTTCCAATTGGGGGTTGTGTTCCAATTGGGATTTGCGTTCCAAAAGGAATTTGCCCGTTGAGAGGGGGTTGAGTCATACCACCTTGGTGAAATTGTCCACCAACCGGAAACTGGTAATTTGGAGTGAATGACGGAATAGTGCCACTAGGATTAAGACTGCTGGTAGAAAACGAAGAAGGTCCTCCAAAAGGAAATTAAGGGAGTGTTGGAATAAAATTGGGAAGAGAGTGCCCAGAAGAAGAAGGACCACCAGGAGAGCTAGATGGGGTTTGCGTAGGAGTGGGAATGGAAGCATTCAACGCACGGTGTCTGGGTGGTAGTGTCGGAGTGGCATTGGGCATTCGCGGTGTGTTTATGGGAGCAAGACTAACCGCAGTAAACCTGGTTGGAACACTCATAGTATCTATGAGATGGGCCATTTCGATAGGGACGGTAAAGCGATAGGTGGTAGTAACCGGTACTGTCTCGGGACTAGAAATTTCAGAAATCACAGGTGGGGTGATTTCGGAAATCACAGGTGAACCTGGGCCAAAAAGGTCTCGTCAAAAAACACATGTAGACCAAAAAATATCTTGGCCTTCTATGCCAAGAAAGGGTCCAACTAGTGATCCAGAAGATGTAACAACTAAGTCTCCGGAAGAATTCAGTCACATAAACGGTCGCTCATAATCATGGTGAAGTCGAAAGTCCTCTCGAGTATTTGTAATTCAAAAATGTTCTAAAGAGTCAGTTCGATCCACATGTGGTGTGGTAACGAATATGATTTCACTTTTCCGAGGAGAGCCCTCAGGTGTACTTGTAGGCAAGGGTTGAGAACCTTCCAAATGCTCTGGAGATAGACCCTGCATTCTATGTGAACAATGTGGAGGAGCTATTGTAACCGAGTGACAAACTTCACGAAGAAAATCCTATGGTCAACTTTGATAAACAAACAGCACGCGCTAGTAAACAAAATCTAGAAAGCAATACCAAGAAAACAAGACCTTCTAATTCCGAAGCCACTAGTCGGTGATGAAATCCAACGTCGCAACAACGAGACGAGAAGGGGATGGGCTAGGGTGGAAAAGTTACGCTGACGACCTGCTTAACGGACTTACACCCTGGTGCAAGCTCCCACACATAATCGTGGGTATACCCTCCAAGGAGCCCAAGTGAGTTTGGTCAACGTCGATTCCAGGTACTGTGAAGAATTTTCCCTTCACAATCACCTCGTGTAAGAACCTAGAAAGATAGGCCACTAAGGTTACCACCAACAACAATAAAGCCTGGGGGGACAGTCGACAGTCTGATCCACACACAAGGGCAGGGTATCTAGCCCGCAATCAACTCAAAAGGCTTCCACTCATCATTGTGGGTATACCTCCGAGTGACCCCCGTAATACGTGCAATCTCTACACCGATATCAACAAAGCAGGGTGAGTAACTCTGTCAATATCAATGAGACCTCGTGCTTGACCCTTGTGTGAGAAGGGCTTCCTAGGACAAGATGTTGCAAATGGAATTTAACACTCCTTAACACAAGATGCTATTGTGTGTTTTGTGCTTTGAAGAGTGTATCTCTCTTCCTACTCCAAAGCGCTAGCCTAGCTAAATGTTGGTGTAATAGAGCCCTAGAAAAGAGTTACTAGGTAAATTTTACAATTGCGCAGTGTTATTAAGAGTTGTTGTTTACTCAAAGAAAACAGAGATGAAATTGATGTTGTATAAGACTCTGACCCAACGATGCATGGATGAGAATGAAATATATCGATTTTCGTTCAATGAATCCTATATATGGGAAGGAGAGAGAAGTTTTCCGGATCAAACTTTGAACTACAAGACACAATTTCCTTTAAAATGCAAATACAACAAATCACACATCAATAACAATTCTCTATTGTTTCTTTTTCAATAATTTCAACAATTGATTTTCAATGTTTTCGAAGATGAAAATGATTTTGAAAGAAAAACGTTTGTTCACTTTTCAAAAAGGACCCACACCATAATAGTGAGAGTACAGAAAATCAAAAACCAATGAACAAGCAATGATAAAAACCCAAACCACTCTTTCAATGAAAACAAAAATAACAAGCAAACCAATCTAGTATGTTCAATTGCATAAGAAAAGGGATCTTTCAAACAATAAGCAAATGATAAATACCAAGAAACTCAACTTTCAACCGATTGTCGGTCCTTAACCAAACAAGCACACTTAGATTTCGAAATTAGAGAGTATAGCTTTGCCAAGAAAAGTCAAGAAATGAAAGTCAAGAACAAGTGACAGGAAGAGCCTTTGAAATCCTAAGACTATTCGTGCACGAAAATGAAGACAAGAAGAACATCAATCAATGGTCCAAGAAACTCTTTTTAGGCATCTAAACTGATCTGGGCAATTCAAGATGCAAAAACTCAAATCCAAAACTTTGAAAAAATGAGTTCGAAGGCTAGCAATATTACACAGTGTGAGAATTAGTGATTCTCGCAGGTGGGCTTTGAGAAGAGTGTGAGAACCTCGCACTGAACCTAAAAGCAGGGTGCGAACCCTATAGATTCTCACAGGCTACTGTGAAGTGCAATGCGAGAATGTCTGAAACTAGTCAAATTTTTGGAAAAAGACACAAAATATGAAGAGGCCTCTAGACCCAGAGGGTCTATCAGGGTATCCTGAAGACTCAGAGATTGATATGAATGGATAAAGGTAAGACAAGAACAAATGGCCAAGGAAAATACCAAAAACCACAAAGAAAACGGGATATATTCCCCAGTGGAGTCGCCAATTTTGTTATCAGACTAATCGGTAGGTGCGGACACTAATAGATCTCCCTAGATCCACCTGGATCTAGAACAAAACAGGACAGGACATGACTCTTTCCCTAAGTTTTGACCATTGAATTAGATAGTAGGAAGGAACAAGTAACATACCTTAGTATCACTTCCTAGGGTCTTTGTTGCTCCCGCTTCGCTTCGGTGCTCTCGTGAGGTCAATACCAAGATGACACAAACCAACCAAAGTGAAGATAGCAAAATATATTCAACTGTCAACTTATGTGTATGATCAAGGAATTACACAATAAAGTGAGAATAGCTTTATGGGAAAGGGACATGCCACTGTATCATATTAATTGAAAGTAAAGATTACAACCTGATAGCCTTGATGTCGCAAACTTCCTTTCAATGGCTCTTGGCTCCAACACACACACTTGCTCAATCCTTGCATGAAGAAGATCAAATCCTCTTGATAGACTAACTAGAGTCTCCAAGCTCATGTTCAAGCTAAGTCCTTCACACAATTCTTTCACCAATTCTCCAATGAATCTTGCTTAACCTTTTCCATGAGAATTCCATCAATATATAGGAGAGAATGAGATGGTTACTTAGATAAGAATGATCCCACAATATCAAGGAATCCAGTACAAGGATAACCATTCGAATGCCAACCCATTCTTCTAGAAGATTCCCTTCTAGAACCATCGAGAATTCATCTTTTTCCATGCTTTAGAGAAGGTTTGCACCCTAGCTATGTTATACAGTGCGAGAGGTTCGCACCCCAGCTTAAGGCAGCCTGCGAGAATGGGTCATTCTCACACCTTGGGATACTAGCAACCTGCGAACTCTCTTCAAAAATGAGTTTTCTGGGAAGAGATGATTGTCAATTTTCTCAGGAGAAAGTTCTTATGAGAAGCCTGAGTGCACCATCATCAATACATCATCATGATGACCAAAATCATGGGTAACATCGGTGGGATCGATCCTATTGCAAAGCGGAAAAGACAACGAGATGCAGAAAATGGAGGTGAAAACCTAACTTATATGCAAAAAGTTGGAAAAAGCAAAGTGACCCATCTCCCAAAAAGTTACCAAACCAAAAGGAAATGTGTATCATAACATCCAATAAGAAACTCAACAATGGAATTAAATGATTTCTGAGATAGAAAAAATGACAAAGGGGGTCAAAAAAGTGGCAAAAAGGGCCAAAAAAGTCTATAAATAGAAGCTGACAACTCATTTTCACCATTGCATTTTGAAAATTGACCAAAAGGAGAAAAAATCCCCTTTGCTAAAGAAGTTGATTACCGGAGCTTCAGAGGACAAAACGAACTTCCTCTTGGACCAAGTAAGTACAAATGTATCCCTCCTGCATTTCAATTCCTTCCTTATGCATTTTTTTTTGGGGGGGGGCATGCTCTCCTAAAAAATATCATCCCTGTGTATACTCAGGCTATCCAAGGACAACCCGCATATGTACACAGGTAGAAAAAAATCTGCCAGCATACATAAGCGAGTGTCTAAAATAGCCTGCGTACACCCTCAAAAGGCTTGAAAAAAAATTAAAATGCTAGAGATAACTCCCTTTTTATCTGCCATGGAACAGGATGTATGTCCATTGGAGGGAGAGGGAACATGAGGACATTGATGTGCTAGTCGATGAGGACCCTACTGCCATTGTCGCATTGAAACAATGTGGGTTGTGGAAGTTCTTCCAGTGTCCATTTATGAGGGCACAACCCAGTCTACTGAATTCCCTGGTTGACTATTGGCATCCGGATGTAGAGGCATTCATGATAGAGGGACAATCGTTGACTCTAACGACTGAGGATATTTGCTTCTTGACTAGCCTCTCGAGGAGAGGGGAACCATTCAATCTGCAAACATTTCCCCCTCGGCCTTTTAATATTGAGGACTACATTAGGATCTACTATGAAGCCAACACCGAGAAGGTAGGTTCTCAAGTTCCCATTCACAAGATCACCATCTTGTCACTGAGAGTGATCCTATTACTTATTGGGCAGATTACTGGAGCTGCGACCCTTCACCAGGCTTCTCGAGCTCACATGCATTGTGCTATTTAGTGTCAGGAGGCACATATATATGAATGGAGTACGACCATGATCACATGCATGAAGAGGCAGTTGACAGAGTGTCACGAGCACAAGAATAAGAACTTCAGGTTTAGCACTATCCTTTGCTCGTTCTTCTTCTTTGAGAGTGCCTAGTCTGAGTCCCAGAGAGACTGTACAGGGGCATGTGGCCTCCTTCCCAGTAGTATGTATATGGGTAGAATTGTTGTCACGACGGGGGGGAGGGAGGACCATAGAGGCCTTTGATGACAAATTCTTTGACTGATGGGCACAACAGATTCCAGCGATAGAGGACTACCCCTATGTTGGAATCAAGTTTTCTAGAGATCCAGACATGCCCATGCCTACCGGAGAGGAGCGAGGAGAGTTAGGTAACAAGTTTTTTATAGTTATTTAATTTTTTCAATTGTTTTTATATATATCATTTTTATATGTATCAGAGTACTGACTTTTTGTATCAGTACTCTATCATTAGTACTGATAGAGTAATCTATCATTATATCAACAAGTGTATAATCATTAGAATAAACTCATAAGAGACACTTATATTTAATGCAAAGTCACCAACCGCGCGTGTAACCTAGACTTTCCTCCCAGCCATAGACTCTGTTGCTCATAATATTTCAGCAACAGGTCACCCATGAGATGGGGCGTAAACACCATAGGAAAAAGGGTTCTGTATGACAGACTAGGGTCCGATAATCAACAAAATTTCTCAGTCCAAGGTGCCTACTGTGAAAACTATCCTACATTCTCTTATTCCCCATATGCATGTCCCACCCAAGGAAGTGTGCCCCTTCTCTACTCAACCTTCCTTCAGTTGCCCCACTTCCTTTCCAGGGCTTCAACAACAGGCCATACAAGAAGTCTCAAATCCCTATATCTAATGCACAGTGCACCAGGGAACAATTCACAAAAAATCTCTCACCCAAAGAGAAATTATTATGGGCCTAACAACCCACCTCTTTGAAACAACAAATATCTAACCTACAAAGAAATGATCATGGACCTCACAACCCACTTCTTCAACCACGGGCCTCACAACCCGCTTCTTCAACAATGCATAGGATTTCCTAAGTACCCCATTCAACAATGACACTAATTACAATCAAATACAGTTCCTCCTAGTGGATCTCTTCACTGAAAGATGATTGGAATAATGAATAATTCCCCTGAAGTACACTATGGCTCAATAATATATTTGCATGGTCATAACTAGACACTTGTCCCCTTCAGGACTAGATTTTGACACCTGTCACCTTAAGAACTATCTTTTAGCGACTTGGCGACTCGTCCCCATTCCTATGGAAATTAGGATAAATAATTATCCATAGGTTAAAATTTCATAATATTAATAAAATATTCCCTTGACTTAAGCTCCCCCATTTCCCCTTTTCCGTGGAGTTTATCCCCCCGTCTCTTTTCGTCTGATTTGTGTCTGTGTGCAATGATGGGATTATATTAATAACTTGAGACGATTACATTTAAAATACAAGCGCACTATCCTTTTTCATCCAATCTCACCAGCCTAATAACCATACAGGCTCTCCGGCCTCAAAACACAACAAAATATAAAGGACCTTTACTAGCCCTACTGTGTGATTTTGAAGCGTCTTGACTTTCCGATCCAATATACACACTGGTTGAACTCAGAAGTCATCCTCTTGCTCCACTTGAATCACATTCCAATCAATGACATGATTAGCACCAAGAATATACTTTTTAAGCAAGGAAACGTGGAATACATTATGAATATTCAAGGATGCAAGTAGAGCCAACATATATGCGACAATACCAATCTTTTCTAGGATTTCAAATGGCCCACAATAGCATGTCATTAGCTTAGAGCAATTCCCTAACTTTAGGGAACTTCATCTTGATTTTACTTTTAGGAACACATGATATCCCACTTTAAATTCTATGTAAGTTCTTCTTTATTTTTACCATCTGCTCTTCCATTTACCTAAGCATTTCTAGCCCAACCACTACTTTGTCTGTTGTATTATCCCAACTTACAGGTGCGTTGCACTTTCTACCGTGAAATGCTTAAAATGGACTCATCTTTAAAGATGCTTGGTATCCATTTTTATAAGCAAACTCTACCAACTGAAAGTAGTCTTCACATTTTAATGGTTTATCCATCACACACATTCTTATCATATCTTCTATTACCTAATTTACCCTCTTTATTTGTTCATCTAATTCTGGGTGATATTCTATGATAAAGTTCATATTTGTCCCAATTAATTTGAATATCCCTTTCCAAAAGTTTGACGTGAACTTGGGATCTTGGTCAAACACAATTGTCTTGGGTACACCATGCAACTTAGCAATTTCTCTCATGTAGATATCAACAATATTAGCTTCCTTGTGCGCTGACTTCACTGGAATAAAATGGGAAACTTTAGTAAGCTTGTCCAGCACAACCATAATAGAATCTTGTTGCTTGGCTGATTTGGGCAGCTTAGTTATGAAATCCATGGTTACAACCTCCCACTTCCACTCAGGAATAGGCAATGGCTGAAGTAAACCAGCTGGATGTTTTTTCTCAGACTTGACCCTTTGGCATTCAAGGCATATAGAAATAAAATCAACAACCTCTTTTTTCATACCTAGACAAAAGTATTGCTTTTTGACTGCTGCGAATGTATTTTGGTAGCCTGGGTGTCCTACATAAGGAACTTTATGCATCTCTGACAATAATATGTTTTTCAACTCCTGACCATTTGGCACATAAACATTGCACCTATACAAGAGGATTACATCCTCTCTTAGCTCATAACCTTATAATTTATATTGTGACACACCTCTCTGCAAATTCACCTTTGTGTCCACATAACACTGATTAGATTGAGCATACGTTAAAATTATATCGCTCAAATCTGTCTGGTACATGCTAATTGTTGTAGCATGCATCTCATGCAGTCTCCTGTTGAGTGCATCAACCACCTTGTTCTCTTTTGCTCTGATATGATTTATGTCAAAATCATACTCATTAAGGACTTCTAACCACCTTCTTTGTCTGGCATTCAAACTTGTTTATCCAAACAGATATTTTAGACCACAATGTTTGTTCATATCTCAAATATTTTACACATGAGATAGTTCTACCACATCTTCAAGGCATGTACTATGGCCACCAATTCTAAATCACAAGTGGCATAGAGTCTCTCATGTTCCTTTAACTTCCTTAACTCATAGCAAACTACATGTCCATCCTGACTAAGAACTCCCCCAAGCCCTTCCTTACAAGCATATGTGCATACAACGAAGTCTTCATTTCGATCAACAATCCTAAAAAATGGTGCACTTGTCAAAAAAATCTTTAAGTGTTGAAAACTCCCTTCATAATCAGATGTCCACTCAAATTGTACACCCTTCTTCTGGAAGGATGTGATTGGATGTGCGATTTTTGAGAAGCCTTCAATAAACCTCATGTAATAACCTTCCAATCCCATAAAGGATCTCACTTCTGCGACATTTCTTGGTGTTGGCCATTCTTCAATGGATTTTATCTTTTCTAGATCTATAGCTACTCCTTCCTCTAAAATGATATGACTGAAATAATGAATCTGCCTCTAGTGAAATGAGCACTTGCTCATCTTTGCATAAAGTCGATGCTCCCTCAATACCTACAACACCATGTTCAAGTGTTGTTCATGTTCTTCTTCAGATTCAGAGTAAATAAGGATGTCATCCAAAAATATGATGACAAACTTATCCAATTATTCCTTGAAAACTCCATTCATTAGACACATAAAGACAACTGGTGCATTTGACAACCCAAATGGCACCATTGTGAATTCGTAATGGTAATATATTTTTCTAAAGGAAGTCTTGTTGATGTCTTCCTATTTTATTCTCACTTGGTGATAGCCCTATCTAAGGTCAATCTTGGAAAATACTCTTTCACCCCTTAGCTAATCAAAGAGGTTGTCTATCCTTGGCAACATATACTTGTTATTTACTGTTACTTTGTTCAATTTCCTGAAATCAATGCAGAGTCTCAATGTACCGTCTTTCTTTATTTCAAATAAAAATGGGGCACCCCAAGGTGACACACTTGGGCATATGTACCCCTTCTTCAGAATCTCTTTGAGATGCATTTTCAATTCCTTCAACTCTTGTGTACTCATCCTATAAGGAATCTTGGACACCAACGCATCTCCAGGCATAATATTTATAGAGAAATTGATATCTCTTTTCGGTGGAAACCTCGATATTTCTTTAAAGATATCTTCAAATTCTTTTAGTACTGCGAAGTCTTCAACACTTGGCACTTTATCCTTAGGTTCCTCCTCCATGTGTTTTGCAAATTATTCACACACCTTCCTATAATGTTTCTTCAATTGCAAGAATGAAATTTCTTTGATGGTCATAGCTATTGGAGTTCCTTGAACCATTCTCAAATTTCCCTGTTTATCTAGGAAAGTAAATTCCTTATTATAACAATCTAGAACAACATGATGTTGATCCAACCAATCCATACCAATGAGAAAATAATATGAGCCCAAAGGTATGATATTCAAATAATATTTTGTGGATAGTCCATTCATTTCCATTGGACATGACTTGACCATTTCATTAATTTTTCTTTTTCCCCTTGTAGTTAACTGCACCAACCAAGGTTTTCCAAGCTTGCTTCTCAACAATTGGAATCTTTCCACCATCTTAGGATCTATATAACTATGACTAGCTCCCGAGTCAATTAAAAT
>ML794983.1:255033-292695 GCA_009831015.1 Picea engelmannii | reverse complement strand
CTTGTAGTTCATCTTTGGTTACTGTCTTCTTTTGTAAATCATTTATATCCCTACGCATTTCTTCACCTTCATCAAGAGTCCAATTAGGATTTTTTGGAGGCTTATTTGGTGTAGAAGGTCCCTTTTTGGGTGGCATGTTGGCCCAATTTCACTTTTGAGTCTTGATTTTGAGGTGATTCTGCTAGACAATATTTATTCTGTTCTATCTCCCAAGTTTCGGCCCTTCTGGGTATGAAAATTTCTTTTAGGTAGTTCTATGATATTTATTCTCTGCAATTGCATAGGTCTGATCAAAATTGGATGTGCCAAGTGGAATTTACGGTAACTTCCTCACAACTTGCCGATTTTTGGCCTTTCCAGGAGATCTCACTTGTATTGAATGCCCCGCACAAAATAATTGATATCAAATTCTGAAACTCGCACCCAAAATACTACAAACTGTCCACGATCCAATGCAACCAGTCCCACTCAATTTGGATACTCTAGCAAGAAGTTATTCTTGTTTTACCTGGAACACCTTCTTGAAGCTAGTCAATAGGACTAGTCAGATACCCTATCTTACACAAGGTGTATTTACAAATTTAAGATGACCCAGAAGCTGAAAGTTTTACCACAGGTACCTTACTAATTTCTGTAAATGGCCTCCAAAGGACAGGGTTTGAAACATTACAGAAAAATTTTTATAGCAAAAATTCCACAACGACTCATTTTAGGATGATTCCAGAACCCTATCTTGTACAGGCTGTATCTCCAAAAGAATAAATCCTCAGGAGCTGAATTTTGAACCCAACGTACCTTGATCTATCTACTAAATACACTCCAAGCGGTTCCTTCTGAAACATTGTATAAAAAAAGTTATAGTGAAAATTCCACGGTGTCTCAGATGTAGTAGCGAAACCCCAAGACCTTGAGCTCTGATACCATATGTTAAGAACCAAACATCAATATAGCATATAAAAACCTCAGGAAAAGTAATCAACGCCTTGAAAAGAGATAATTTTAGATAATAAGCCTCTTCTAGGGGGCAACCTCCTTTTACCCCACTTAAATGTTCAAGTACAAGATGATTCAAAATGAAAATGTCTCCTTGGTATATATAGGAGACTAGGAGGTATAATTACAAATAATGGCCTAAGGCTGACATAATTAAAATAACATTAATAATCTAAATTACAACTAATGGCCTAAAGCCGACATAAATAAAATATCATTACTAATCTAATATGCCCCAATTAAGGGGTAATGAGCCAATATTAGGGCTTAACATAAAATAGTAATGGGTTGATCGTTAATATTACCTTCCACCTCGATCATGTGTGACTGAAACTCATCTTGCTTGTTGTCCAGGGCCATGTAAATCCTAGTTACACTCCTACCCATGTCTTCAACTATCACAGCTTGTTGTACATTGTGCACAATCCTCTCTTTTTCACCCCTTTGTGGTAAATATCTAAACATATGGTTTCCATCTCAACCCCAACACTTCATTGGTTGCTGCCTTGGCCTAGTTTTTATTGCTTCAGTCATTTGGGGCTCCTTGGGAGTTGACTATCCTTGTGCAATATTTCTGAAGAATGGTGGCTTGGTGCCTTTCTTCCTTTGTTCCACCTTTCTTTTCATCTTGTAAGTGGTATTCGTGTGTGAAACTCTGGGATGCATGCACTTATTCCTTTGGTGTTCCATCCCTGCACAATTACACATGTGCACACTGCTCTATGAATTGTGCATGTTTTTTCTTTGATGCACAATCCTCGTGCAATCACTACACTATGGGATGTGCACACAAAACTGCATTCAAGACATGATACAAACACCTCACCAGCTTATATACATATGTACATTTATATTTACATTTCCAGTTGGGGTTTAACCTAGGGGTATTACAAGAAGACTTATCTGTTACAATTAGTGACCAAACAACTGACTGTGGGTGTTCTCCTTTCTACCCAACTATAGGCTTTGTGTGCTCATTCATTTCGGCAACAGGCCACCCCCATGCCATGCCATGATACCACCAGGGATTCTCTCTTAGATTCTTAGGGAGATCATTAGGTGTAGGTTGTTATCCTTCATACCACTCTTAGTCAATATTTTCTTGTACACACCTAGCCCAAGATTTTATGAGGTTTATTAGATGCTCTCTAACATCAAGCTCATTTCCTTCTTATCTTAGGTTGGGATCTAGGCTTTCCAACTAGCCCTATAACCAATTTTTTCTTGAGACTCATGTATGTCCTGCAATTTATTCTCCATCCTCTATTCATAAGTCCTCCCAAGTTCTCCCTTTCTATGTCTATCCCTCCTGCTTCCTCTCTATACCCTCTCTCATCTTCCCAAAATCCTCCCTCCATAAGGTTCTTGACTTGTACCTTGTTTTCTTCTATCAGAAGGGAGCTCGTGGGTCGATCATGGCGACCTGTGGTGATATTTCCTATTATCATTTAGCTTGCAGTCTAGGTTACTTCAAACAGTCTCCCCATACTTCCATTCATCGAGGGTGGTTGGTTTCTCAACGACCAAATCTTCCTCATTAATTGATTTTCCTTGAAATCAAAGTTAAGGGAAATATCTTGATATTTCCAATTTAAATATTTTAGTAAGAAGGATTGGGTCATATTAGCATGATGAACCCCCTCTAAAGTCTTCCTCACTCTTCCCTCTAGTGGTATGCTGGCCAGTACTTCAAGGCTTCACCCCATAGTTAGTTGATTTGAATGTTGAATTAACAATAATATAATTACAGTTTTTATGTGCCATCGCATGGAAATCATCAATCATGATTAATTTACAATCTGGGGGGGGGGGGGAATGTGTGTTACAATCCCCTCCCCCTTAAAGGAACACCGTCCTCGGTGTTCTATTTATCTCAACAACACCAGTGATGCCCCATCCTTCATATTCTTTAGTAACATTTTCCTCTTGATTGCATTGAGAAGGTGCACGTTATAAGAGAGTGGGCATATATATGACTTCCCATTGTGGAAGAAGTATCTTCTAGTACTCCTTCTCTTTTCCTTGAGATGTCTTGGTCAAGTTCACCTTGACCTTCTTGGATAAATGAACATGCTACAATAACAAGCTTTTTATTTACATTGAATTATGAACCTACACATTATGCACATTACCATTTAGACATTATAATGGTCAACGTTCATTTGTTAGTCTGTAATTCATACATTATATTTTTAGAATGTAATCCATGATTCATATATAGATATGATTGCAACCTACAGCCTAATTTTCCAACAGTCATTAACATTATAACTTTGTTTTCCTTAAAGAGACTTTACACAATTCCTCCACCTGGAACTTATTTATCATGTAACTCTCTTGTTGCATATCTATCACTATCCAAAATGACTTCAATCCTGAGTTAGCTCCAGCCTCAGCATTTAATAGGTTTACCCAAATTTTCCTTAAGGAATATAAGCATGGATCTTTATTATGCATCCTAGTTTTCAAATTCACACATGCACATTATTCTATCAGTTTTGTATTCAAACTATTCTTTCATGCACTTAACCACATGCATCAACATAAGTCTATGTGTGTTTACCATAGGCACACTTTACAACTCACATGCATCTTTAGTTTAAATTTATTCAACTCCTGATTTTTCACAATCATTCTCATGAAATCCTCAAAGGTATAATCATATCGTCTTTTATCATATCATCAGAGCATCCTTTCTCATTTATTCTTTCATCATGTTACACTAGTTCTTCTTGAGGAATGGAGTACACTCTCATCAAGCTAGTATTCAAACAAAATAATCAGACTTATTAAAACGAAGTCATCTATGCCTCTATAATATTATTCAATATAGGCAAGCACACACCTTGCCTCATAACCCACCTGATCAGGCAGTCATATTATGCCTTTAATCATGTGTGTGTGAGTATTTGTATGTGAATTGCTTGCACCCTTTACCTCATTTATTCTAATTTATTTGGTCTTAGTATCCGTCTTCATACTAGGAAACATTATAACACATTATATCCATGATTTCAATCATATAGATAAATATTCAATGTGCAATTTCACTGCTTGCACCATAGATGATTTTAGGGGATAAATTTCACCAATGGGATAATTTTCGATGGTTTTTCCCCCAAAAATATTTGCCAATTTCCTTTTTTTCTAAAACCAATTCACCCAAATTCCATAAAAAAATTTCTTTTACCTTAAAAATCGTAAATTTTTTATAGAAACTATATAAAATCCTTAGAAATTTGAATATTTTTACAAAAATATCGCCAAACATTTTACATTTTTCATATTAAGGACTAGTAAGATTAGCTCAGGTTTCTACATTTTAATATAAATTTCCATCCTTAAATTATCCCTAGCTTGCACCTCTTTCCATGTCATTCACACACATGGGAATTTCAAACTTCTAAACCCTTCCTCCCAGAGACATTACAACCATTCTTATGACAACTCTCATAGGAATACTCAACATTATGATGCCCTCTTTGTTGAGAGCTTACAATCATTCACATGGAAAGTCTCATACATATATTCATAATTATGTTTCCCTTTTATACCTGACAAAAATCAGCAAGAAAAAACACTCTTGCCTCAAACTATTCTTGGTCAACATACCTTTTTATCAAGGGAATCCTCTTCTAGATTCCCTCTTAATTCTACTTGAGAATACAAGCCATACCTATATGGATATCATCTATATCTGGGTATCATCCAACCCATTAAACTTTAGGAGAATATCCCAACACTACTAGATTCTGGATCAGAACCCCACTGGTCCCTAGAAATTCCCCATCACTTCCTTAACCAAACTTTCATTAATCATTTCAGCCTTATCTTCTTAAGGCATTAGACAATCAACATCATCAATATCTTACTTGTGTTGCTATTACGAAATCATTACTAGCCATATGATCTATGACTGCAACACATTTTATATCTAATCATAGACTAAAATAAGTCTATATGAATATTATAGGCATGCTCAATCTTTTCCATATGCATTCCAGCATATCCTCGTGCACCACACATTTTACCCATGCCTATAGTGTCGGCGTATTCCAACTATTTTCCTTTTGCATTCACTTGCATAGGCAAG
Organism: Picea engelmannii; assembly: GCA_009831015.1. Classification (NCBI taxonomy): domain Eukaryota; kingdom Viridiplantae; phylum Streptophyta; class Pinopsida; order Pinales; family Pinaceae; genus Picea; species Picea engelmannii. The sequence goes on along the minus strand of ML794983.1, from coordinate 287,609 downwards.
CCTTTAGGTCAATAGATATGTACATTCTCTTCTTGTATCTGTGAGATCATAAAATTTCTCATGTTCATATCATTTACCTATCTTATGAGGACTAGAAGTAGTCCAAAGGACTCATTTTTCTTTTTTTAACTAGGTTATTCCATTAGCATATTTTCACTCGTTACAGGTCCAGTAGATTAACCTTATATATATATATATCCAAGGATCCTATCAATCCATACGAAATTCCTTTAACCACAAGGAATGTCTCCATAAGTGTCTTAGCCCTTATATGAACAATAATCACCAATGCTTAGAAGCAACATTATAGTCACTAGTTTATTCATTCTTTTCAACCTAAGCATCCCTTAACATGATTCTTCCATTTTACATCAGATTCAACCATGAATGCTAACCAGTATATTCTCACTCTTGTAGGAGCAACTATCAATTTGTCAAGTGACAACACTTCGTATGTTGCATGAAATCCCAAAACAAGATTTTAAATCCGCAATACTTCTTCTCAAAGAACTCGTGCAAATAATAAACAATATTTTAATGTAGAGAAACTTTGTTCAACTTCCCTATCCTAGCCTTAATATACCAGTCCCATGACTGATCTATGGCCCATTCACACCAATTGTTTGAAATCTACTATGATACTACTTTGTCACACACCAAACCCCCTAAGTACCCTTATAAGGGATGTAGTATTAAAATTTTGCTTTTTCTCAATCATCTCAAAACCTCTTCTTGAGGGCACCAACATCTTCTACTCATCAAGAGATTTCCAATGACTGTCGCCATGATCAAAATCAATATTGGATTAAAAGTTATGGCATTCCAAAGTTTCTTATGCCTTCTTCAATCTCAAGTCACTTCATTGCCATGTGGCATCCATGTGGATCCTGCCACTTGTCACCTGACATGGCGTTGACACAGCATCCACCACCTAGCCCTTCGAGCCTCTCCCTATCAGACCCTCGGCCCATTCTCTAAATAGACGGCTCTGATTCATTAGGGCCCTTCTCATCGGAGTGTCCTTTCCATGGAATTGTATCTAACTTCGATTGTATACTCCGACCATGCATACTCCAACATATTTGATGGATCTCAGGGTCAATTAATCAATGGATTTGAATGCATTGGAGTCCTTACCTACAAGACAGTTAACATCCATTCCTTATAAACTTTTCTCCTCAACCATGTGGGACCTATTATCACCATATAATTTCCAGATGGTATCCGAGCTTCCAAATTTTGGTGAAGGTTTATACCGCCACAAAGATACGATGAATTAGAGGACCCAACTATATATGGTGACATATGGACAAAATAGAGGAAATGTGAAGGGTAGGACTCGATGGACCGTCGCTCCTGAAAGTGGCCCAGATCAACGGCTGAGGTGCATATCGAGCGTCTAACTAGTGCGAAGTTTAAACAATCGATGGCGGGCCGGAGAAAACTGTTGCAGTTTCATTGTGGGACATGTGGCACCCGTAGGGGTACATCGGGGGAAAAAGAAGTCTGACTAAAACCACTTCCTCCGACCCCCAATGCCAAAGTTGTTGGGAAAGTGTGGACCGTAGATCCGAAAGTAGCCTGGATCAACAGTTGAGGTGCATATCAGAGATTTGAACAACACGAGGATTAGTTGATGGAGGACGGACCGGGGAAATCTGTCATGGATTAAATCATGGATGCGTGGTGCCCTCAAAGGCACATCGGAGCGAAAAGCGGTCCACCCAAAACCGTTTTCTCCAATCCCTGATGTCAATAGATACCTATAAAAGGAGGAACCCCATGACATTATTCTATGACAATTTGAAGCATTCAAACGATTCGAGAATTTGGCACAAATATTCCATTCAAATTTCAAAGCTCAAAACTGAACTAGACCAGTTTATTTCTCCACTTAATAGGTATTCTTCACCATGGTTGCCAATCTTGTTGTTTTATCCATGAGTGAACAAGATATCACCTCCAGGGAGGAATCCCTAATTGACAAAGATTTTTACGTTTTCGACATAGATACAATGGTCTCGCCCATTTCTGTGTCTAAATTGAATTTGTTGAACAATGTTGGAACCTACATACCTTTTCTTGAAGTTGCTCGAGCCTCCATCACCCCTTACATCGTAGAAACAATGTTTCCATTCCCCGAGTTTGTAGGCTGGTGTGCAGAGTAATTTTCTCAGGGAGAAAGAGTCTTCTTAAACAAATTAGGGTTAGAACTTCTATGTAAATTAGACGACCCATCACTCAGGCACACTCTCAATACACCAGGCGCCTCCCCCACAGTGTTATATCCCTTCGAGGAACACAGGATGATCATGATTTATAGAGAATTCCCTCCTGAAGTTAAGACCTTATTTCTACAAACCATAGTCAAGCCTAAACATCATTCAAAAAATATTTCTTTGCCTGCCAGTGTAAGCATCATCGTCATCGAAGTCTAGTGGGCTTGTTCTCTGCTAAGTCAAATTTTAGGGTTAGACAATGACAAGTTTGTGGTAGATGTCATGTTAGGGTTCCTGTTGGTTTTATTTTCGTCTGGTCAGTCAGTTTGTGTCAGTTTTGATGAATTTATTGCAGAGAATGTACATCAACATCTAGTTAACTTCAACTCGTTGAGACATTTTAGGTACTACTCTCACTTGTTGAGAATGTTTCTAGAATCCAACAAAACTGAGTTTCCTGAGACTGCATTTATTTCAACCGAGTGTAAAAGGATCACCATGCTCATTTTCATCAAAAATATCATGTCCAGGGTATACAGTCTCATTTTTGGTTCAGATCTGCCAAGGGTCCTGGAAGAAATGAAGAACTCATTACAGCCAAATCCAGAAAGCATGGTAGGAGACTCGGTTCTCTTCACACAATCCACTGTGATTTGGGTATATGTATACCAGGAAGGACCTCACCTATTACCATTTTTTCTGACTCCCAGGGTATTTTCTTTGGACTTTATAAGACAAAGAATTATCTCAGAGACTGAACATTTCCTGAAAGCACACAAGGCTTCTAATCTGAAATTTATGTTCGTGATGGGCCCCTTTGTGGTGAAGAATAAGTCTTGTTTGCCCCGGATTCAATCCAAGCTCAGTGAATTTGGTTTCACACAGTTTCAACAGAGAAGATATGATCTGCATCAAATCATATCGAAGAGGATATTAGCGAGTAGACAAGGTCCCTATGAACACGAGCAAGATGAAGGATTCGATAAGTTGGGCAATCTAGAGACTTGCGCAGAGATGGAGGTCACCATGCATCTTGATCAAACAAAACCAACAAAGTCTAGTTCCCAGCAAAGCCTAGCACATAAACCTTCTCCTAGGTTGATCATCAAATCTCCTAAGGCAAGCGTCTACAATAAGAGAAGCAATTCAGAGGCCTTAGGTGCCAGTATCCAGCAAGATACCCCCAAGAAAATGAGGGTCACATCACCCTCTCGAGTCATTGACTTGGAAGAGGAAGAACAAAGAGAGAAAACATGCATGGAGATGGTAGAGACTACCACCAAGAATGAAGAAACGAATACAGAAAGTAAGCCAAAAAATGAAAGCAACACGAAGGTTTTCAGCAGCAGGAAACACATATTCAATTAGACACCTGGGGAAATTTATCAATCCAAGGAAGATTTGATGAACCAGTATGTCGTGAAGGGGAGTATGGCCAACAGTGAAATAAAGGACCTTTTACCTGATGTAGAAGGGACTTTCTAGCGTAAAGCTCACTTGCTCCCAGTCAGAGATGTCGAGAAAAAGACATTTAACATTGCAATAGCCGATGATGATAAGGTTTCTGAGATCAAAATTCACTATGAAAACATTGGCGCCCCTGATAAAGTAAAATTCCATAGGAATGTCAGTGATATGTTATATTTCGATTACCTGAGCTTGGCTCTAAAGGTTGCAAGATTAACAACATACGCTTCAAAACTAGATGGGCAACTGAAACAGGAAAAGGTGTCTAGCAAATCCTAGATGACACAGGTTAAAAGACTAGAGTCTGAAGGTCCCCAGGGGTTGAAATCTTCCTTGGATGAAAAAGACAAGATGATCCAAAGTCTAAAGAAAAGGTTGAAAATGTCACCTATAGATCACCCACAAACAGTAGAATTGACTTCTTTGGAACAGGAGAAAGAAACCTTCAGACAAGAGGCATTAGACTACAAGGCTAAAGTGTTGCAATTGGAGAAAGAGAAAGAGAATTGGTCACAAATGCAGGCAACGACATCATAAATGGAAATTATTGTACCTGTTGATATAGAGGTTGGATCAAGCGTCGGGGGATTAGTCCAGGCTATGTCCCAGGTGAGCTTAAAAACAAGTGAGATCAAGAGTCTAAAAGAAAACATGGAAAAGTTAAAATAGGAGATGAAAGTGAAGGATGAGAAAATGGCTCAACTCCAAAGAGAGAACCAAGACCTATAGGAAAGAGCGAGAAAGATAAAAACCAGATTGAAGGGAAAAATGCTACTGCAAGGAGCCAAACATGTAATATGGGATGCGATTGTTGTAGAGGTTGCTAAGTTCAGGAGTTATCTAAATTTTATCAACGACAATGATAGCATGGCTGCTACAGCTCGGAACAGATGCACTGTTGTAAATGAAGTGTTAGCAAAGAAGCCCTCGGAATGGGCCCAAAATTCCATTGACTTATTGAATGTTGTACCAACTGCCAACCTTCAAACCATCGGTGTGAAAGACAGGACCACATTAATCATTTCATCCAGGAGGATCATTTCCAAACACAATTTACTCAGATCGGTCCAGAACAAAGCCCTGCAAATGGATCATAACATACATGAGTTTAAAGACGCCTTTGAAAAATTATTTGCTAAAGGCCTCCCATCATTTTGGGATGGTAAAGGCTCGTTATACAATCAAAAAGATTATCACTCTCTCCTCATGCAATGTAGAATGGACCAGTCTAAATTTGAAGATATGGAGGAAAGCCTGAAAGGCCCTAGTCTGGTAGAATACTTAGCTACATATTTTGAAATTTTAAATAAGTTTAAAATAGTGAAGGTCAGAATGCCAACCATATCATATGCTACATGCATTGACTTGGAAATTTTGATTAAAGAGATGATGGATTACGAAATCCCCTCTGATCCACAATGGAAAGAAATCGTGTGGTTGGGTAAAACAAAGTGCAACGTCCCCAGAGCCAACAAGTGATCTCCATCTGTCACCGGTTTTTCAGATCCGACAGAAACAAAGGGTGGACAGATGGCGCAGAAGCAATCGGGTAGTCAGAGAAATTGTCCATGATTTTGAAACGTTTTCCTTTTTGTTGATTATTGAAAATCGTTTCGTATACCGAAATTGTTAGTCAAAACTATTACAGAAGCTGAAATGTTTCAGTTATTTTTTATCACATTGTATAAGTACTGAGAGACTTGAATTAATTAATGTTGGCAGAAGTGCAAGAGCACCTTTTTGGTTGTATCAGACTCTATTTTGTAAATTTTCTTAATCTGAATTGAATATAAATGCAGAAAATTTTGAAGTCTCTATGAAAATATTCTAAAGGGTGGTGATATGAGATTTTTTCCTTTCATCGTGTGTATTTCCTATGACCTGCCTTTCATTTGCATTTTTCTTCTATTTAAATTGGAGAGTTAAAGGCCCAGAATTCATCATTTGATGCTCTTGGCTTAAGAAATTTAAACTGTGTGATTATCTTCTTAACTAATTCATAATTCATTTCGATAATGCTCTGATGTTGTTATTTGTTTTCTTTATCTTCCTACACCCTATTTAAGTTTAAGAATAACTCATATTCATCACCTTGTTTAGCCTTTATCCTATCGAGAGTTCTATTGGGAGATGCATTGTTCTAGTTCACTTTCAGAGTTTTGACTCCATAGCCATGTGTGTTCTTCCCCTTCTTTGCCAACAAATTTTATAAAAACCCCCAAAACAACCCAAATCTAGCCACTAATTTCCAAAGAAATATCAAGTGACACGAGAGAGCCCTCTCTGAGTTGAGCAGGCTAGTGCCTCAGCTCTAAAGCTGGTTGAAATAGTTACCTCTGTCATTTGTCTATTCGGCTAGATAGATTTACAGAGTGCTAACATTCTGGCGCCATTGCCGGGGATGAAATTGAAAAACATTTCCCTAGGAAAATGACTTAAATCTTTAGTTTGATCCCTGAGGGTGACAGTGGACCAAATACCTTATTGGCTGAGATTATTTTTACCCTGGCGACTCCATTACTCAGATACTAGTTGTACTACACCGTGTAAGATAGAAATCCTGGATTCTAAGAAAATCCACACTAGGAGAAACCCAGACCCTGAACCTGCAATCCATGTCTCTAGCCTTGAAAAGCTTGTTAGAAAAAGAAAATAAAAGACAATAACTCCTGTGTTGCGTCCAGATCAATCTTTGTCCTTACCTAGAGATGGATTGACTAGTATCGAAGACATTGAGTTTGATCTAAAATTCGAACACTCCCTGTTCAAAACTAGTTCTGAATCTCATTTAATGAGACCATCTTCGACGAAAAAAGATTCCAAGATTTGATTCTAGCCACGTCTGTCAAGCCTGTAGTGACTCCTATCCGAAACCGACAGCCACTCTGACCCCTCACAGTAGCTATGGCAGCTAGATTTTCTCCTCTCATACTGCCTTCTCTATTGCATGACTTACCCCAGGACTACAACCTAAGGATTAAATTATATGATGTTGAAGGCAACATATCAGCCCAGAAACACCTAGACTGGTTTAATGATTTCATAGACTTAGAAGAGGTGGATTTTGCAGATGTGAAAATGAGGTTGTTTACACAAAGTCTTGCAGGAGATGTAAGGAAATGGTTCAGAGCCCTTGCACCAGGTAGTATCGCAGATTTTGGGGCCTTTGAGACACTCTTCGTTTCCAGATGGGGAGATAAGAAAAAACCCCTTCAATTGCTGACACAGTATAACAATATGAAGAGATCACCTGATGAAACAATGCATGATTTTTTGGATAAATTCATGAAAGTATATAATTCGATTCTTGATGAAGTAAAACCCCCACCTAAGGCTGCCCAGCTCAGATATGTTGATTCTTTCGAAAGTGATTTTTCTTTATTATTGAGAGAATGAATATCTACCACATTAGATGATATGATGAAAGATGCCATTGAAGTCAAAGTAAACCTAATGGCTTCAGGAAAAATGAAAGCTAATTCTGGCAGAAACATGGGCAAAACTCAGGATAAAGCACAAAATTCAACATCACAAACATCAGAAGAAATATTCGAAGCGATGATGAGAAACATGGAAAGGATGATGGAAAGAATGGAATTGGGAAACAGACCCAACCCTAGAGAATAGACTGACGGTCCACCCAAAAATCCAAGAAGACCAACCAGTCCATAGATCAGGCAAAGAGAGCAGAGAAACTAGGGAAATCAGGCAGCTCAAGCAGACCAAACAAATCATGGAAACTAGGCAAATCAGGGAAATCAAGGAAATCAGGGGGAACAACAAATAAGGCATCCTTTTCAGAATAATTATGTGAATGAATATTATGATGAATATTTTGAAGATAATGTGAATTGTTGCGATGACAAAGAATCTGAGGTGTTTTTGACCAAAGAAGAACACGACCAGTTCATGGATGCAAGTGAGATATTTTTGCAAGATAAAGAGGAAAGGATATCAATAGAAAGAGAAGATTATGAAACCAGATTGCAAAATTCCATCATGCAATTCCAAAGGCAATATAATCTCTGAAATCAAAGGATTCCTCCAAACCCTCCGAAAGGTAATCTCCCAAAGGCAAACTCCACCAAAGAAGCTCAGAGTAACGTGCCCTCTTCTAGTTAGCCCAAAAAGGACTCCACTGGAAAATATCAAGCTGCAAAGGATCCCATTATGAAAGAATCTGCTAGAAAGGATGCTATGGATAAGGGAAAACAGAAAGAAGAACCACAGAAGAGAATATTGATGAGAAAAGAAACAGTCACTACAGAGGTAGAAAAAATACCATCCTCTTTTGACTTCGAAAGTGAGATGGCTAAGATTAAAATTTCGGTACCATTTAATGAATTGATCAGAAATAGCGAATACAGAATTCAGATCATCAATATGCTTAAGATAGGTCAGACCTCTGATACCTTGAACATACAAGATGATCACCCAGCCATCTTATTTGGGCCAAGAGTAGAAGAAAGCAGTGAAAGTGAAGAAGTTCCTCCTTTCTATGTCAGCTTGAAAATCCACGACATGACTTTACACAATGCTATTATGGACTCCAGAGCATCTCACAACTTGATGCCTAATGTGGTCATGGACCAACTAGGCCTTGAGGTCACAAGACTCTATAAAGATCTATTCTCTTTTGATTCAAGAAAGGTGAAATGCCTTGGCATGATCAAAGACATGGTCGTTTCTCTAGCACAAATCCCAACGAAGAATATGGTGATGGGCGTAGTGGTCAGTGATATCCCTCTGAAATTTGTCATGTTGTTGTCTAGGTCGTGGGCTACAAAACTGAAAGGAACCCTCCAGATGGACATGTCATATGCCATTATTCTTGTCTTTGGTCAAGACAAAAGATTGTACAGGGAAGTTCTACTTAAATATATGGTCAACAAAAAATCACAACCGACCAATCATCCTATTTACTCAGTAAGTATTGAGTTGGGATATTCCATTTTCTTCAATGATCTATGCTCCAGAGTAGAAGAGACAGAAATAGTCTTGTCAGATAAAGGTATACCCGAACAACAGATGGAGGAAATTTCAGAACAACAGGGTTACCCAGAGGATCAGATATGGAAAATGAACTTCGACGGAGCTTTATGCAGAGAAGGAGCTGGAGCTAGCGTGTGGATAAATCATCCCAAAGGAGATGAAAAATTATGCTCTTACAAACTCATTTTTGAATGTACAAATAATATGGCCGAGTATGAAGCGTTAATATTGGGGTTGAAAGTTTTGGAAGATTTGGGTGCCAAAAGGATTGTTGTACTTGGAGATTCTGAACTCATCATCAATCAAATCAAAGGCATCTACCAAGCCAAACATCCTAGACTGAGGGCTTACAAAAATATGGTATTAGAACTCCTTGAGAAGTTTTCATAATGCAACCTTTCAACAATTCCAAGGGAGAAAAATTAAGTTGTTGATGTGTTGGCCACTTCAGCAGCAATGTTCAAAGTCCCAATTTTTCCCGAAAAAATCTACAAGGTTGAAGTAAAGTACAGACCGGTAATACCAGACAATATGAAATGCGCAACATGTCCTCCAAGTTCTGGTTTGTACATTCGGTCTGCCCGTCAGTCTCTGAGTGATACGCAGTACTAAAGTTAAGTTGGGTTCCCAAGGCCTCTTGGAAACTCATCCAAAATCGTCCAGTAAACAATGATCCTTGATCGGATATAATCCTCTTAGGCACGCCATGCAGCCTCACAATCTCACTGATGAAAAATCTAGCTATGTCAGGTGCCTAATATGTCATACGCATAGGAATAAAGTGAGCACTCTTCATCAGAGTGTCTACTACTATGAAAATCAAGTCATGTCTCCTTACCGTCAATGGCAATCCAACAATAAAATCCATTGAAATAACCTCCCATTTCGATTCTGGAATAGCATGTGGTTGTAGTAATCATGTTGGGTGTCTATGTTCTGCCTTTACTTGCTGACATTCTAGACATCTGACCACATAGTTGACTATGTCTGCCTTCATTCCCTTCCAGAAGAATAAGGGTTTAAGGTCTGCCCTCATCTTCGTGACTCCCAAGTGAGCCATGTAAGCTACTTTATGAGCCTCGCTTAGGATCAACATCCTCAACTCGTCGTTCGCCAGCACGTAGATCCAATTTTTAAACCTTAATAAACCATGGAAAGTCTTCGAGGATGACAAACAGATAGAAAACTTCCTCAGGATGGAAAATGAGTTCAAGAATTTAAGCATTGATGATGAATATTGCGAAAATGAAGTGGATGCAACTGCATTCACCAAAGAAATATACTTTTCAATCAAATTGCTCGTAGAGATATTGTACAGCTAAAGAGCAACATTATCCCCAAAGGCCTAGTACCATTAGAAAAACTTTTTGATAACAACAATGTGGCTAGAAGTCCAAAGATCATAGTAGATGAAGGAGATGTGGAAGACTGTAATATTGGGACTCCAGAAGACCCGAAGATCATTAAGCTGTCCAAGAAGCTCAGCCCTGAAGTCAAAGAAATATATGTAAAATTAATGAAAGAATTCCCTGATGTCTTTGCCTGGAGCTATGATGAATTGAAAGTTTATGATACTAATATAATCCAGCATGTTATCCTGATAAAAGAAGATCACAATCCATTCAAGCAGAAGTTAAGAAGAATAAACCCTTTGTTGTTACCATTGATAGAGAAAGAAGTAAAGAAACAGTTTGAAGAAAAAATCATAGTATCCCTGAGATTCTCCAAATGGGTAGCAAATTTGGTGCCAGTCAGAAAAAAGAGTGGAGAGATCAGATTGTGTGTGGAATTCAGAAACCTGAATAAGGTATCTCTTAAAGATAACTACCCTTTTCCCAAAATGGACCACATTCTACAGAAGGTGGTGGGCTCTCAAAATATGTCTATGTTATATGGTTTCTCGGGATACAACCAGATCATGGTACATCCTGACAATCAAGAAAAGACAGTGTTCACCACACCTTGGGGAACATTCATGTACGCCAAAATGCCATTTGGGCTTATGAATGCTAGGGCAATGTTTCAGAGGGCTATGGACATATCCTTTGCAAATGAAAAAGAAAAATTTATTGTTATATACCTTGATGACATTACTGTGTATTATGCTACAGATGAAGAACACATTAAACATCTCAGAAGGGCATTTGAAAAATGCAGAAAATTTGGCATATCACTGAACCCGAAAAAGTCAATTTTTTCCATGGAAGAAGGGAAGCTCTTAGGGAACATCATCTCTAAGGAGGGAATAAAGGTATACCCCAGCAGGGTTGAAGGAATTTTGAAGATTGGCATACCTAGAAGCAAAAAGGAAGTACAATCCTTTCTAGGTAAAGTAAATTTCCTGAGAAGATTTATTCCAAACTTAGCAGAGATCATAAAGCATATCACCAACATGTTAAAGAAGGAAAATGAAATCAAGTGGATCCCTGAGGCTAGAAAATCTTTTGAAGACATCAAGGTAGCATTGACAAAGTATCTTGTGCTGGCTTGTCCAAATTTCAAGAAAGATTCCATACTATTATATTTTGCTTCAGAACACACAATTGTAGGTGTATTACTCCAGAAGGATGACCAGAAATTTGAGAAGCTCATAGCATACTACAGTAAGACATTGAGAGATGCTCCTTTGAAATACGACATCATGGAGAAGCAGGCGTATGCTTTGGTCAAAGCATTGAAGGAATTCAGGGTTTATATTCTACATTCACATACCACTGCTTATGTCCCTAATAGCTCAGTAAACGACATATTAACACAACCCAACCCTGAAGGAAAGAGGGGAAAATGGATTGCAATACTATTAGAATATGATCTTGAAATAAGGCCCACAAAATTAATCAAAGGGTAGGGACTTTCTAGACTAATGGCTCAAACAAACTGTGAACTCTTGGGGATAAACTTCACTATAGATATGTCAGAGGATACAATAGAGGAAGAAAAGGGGACTCCACAAATCTCTCAGAAATTTCTTAACTCTACATGGTATGTAGACATTATCTTTGTGCTAAAAAATATGCAAGCTCCTCCTCAATATAGCAAAACAATGGCTAGATTCTTGAAACTAAAGGTGGAAAAATTTTGTATAGTGAATAAATTATTGTATTGGAAGGACCCAAGAGGAATTTTACTGAGTTGTCTGATAGAAGAAGAAGAAAAAAAACCATCAGGGAGTTCCATAAAGGCAACTATGGAGGTCATCATTATTGGAAGACAACCATACACAAAATACTGCGGGCCAGATTTTATTGGCTAATCATTTTTCCTAATGTATACAAAGAGGTTTTGAAATGCCATGAATGCCAAATCTTTGATGGGAAAGGAAAATTGTTGTCTCTACCATTAAAGCCCATTTCAGTAGAATCTCCTTTCAGACAATGGGGCCTTGATTTTATAGAGGAAATACATCCATAGTCCTTGGCTCAAAACAAATGGATCTTGACTGCAACATATTATTTTACTAAGTGGATTGAAGCCATTCCTAGCAGACAAGCTATAGATGATGTTATCATTCGATTCCTAGAAGACAATATCCTGTCCAGATTCGGATGCCTGATCAAGATTATAACAGACAATGCAACTGCCTTCAAGTCTAAAAAGTTGGAGAAATTATGCAGTGATTACAACATTACCCTGGGCCATTCTACGTCATACTACTCACAAGGAAATGGATTGGTAGAGTCTTTGAACAAAAGCTTGGTCAGAATCATCAAAAAACTGCTACAAGAGAATAAAAAGGTGTGGCACAAAAAGCTCATTCATGCATTATGGGCTGATAGGATATCTCCAAAGAGATCTATTGCTACATCTCCCTTCCAAATCGTTTATGGCACATAAGCTATCTTCCCCACTTCATTGGGATTTCTAGTAATGAGGTTGTTATAGGAACAAGGAGCAGAAGATAATGACAGCCGAAGAAGAGAGGATGAGCTCATCAGCATACAACAGATCAGAGAAAGGGCCTTCGATAATGCTAAGCTATTACAAGACAAGATCAAAGAAGCTTTCGACAGACATACCAAGGCGGACGACTTTGAACTAGGAGATTGGGTGCTAAGATGGGATGCTAGAAACGAAGATAAAGGGAAACATGGAAAAATTGATAACCTGTGGTTAGGCCCGTTCAAAATCATGGCTTATCGTGTGAAAAATGCCTATTTGTTGGAAGAAGGTAATGGAGAACTCGTTAGAGGAGGGCATGTGAATGGTAGGTTCCTCAAGCATTACGTTATTTGAAAAATCATCACTTGCTATTCATTGTACATAGTTGCTTTGCATTTTTTTTTTCTTTACGTATGAAAGTTGAAATAAAAATAACATGGTTGAAGCCCGAGGTGAAGGCCCTGAGCTGTGCTGAGTAGGTTTAGAGTTTTTGAATAAAGGTAAACAAATTCAGATCACACACATAATATTACAGCCCAATGGGTAGGCACTTATTCTACAGTTCTTTACTACCTCGCAAGGAGGATAGCATCCCCAGTTGGAGCCAATGTTATCACCATATAATTTCCAGATGGTATTCGAGCTTGCAAATTTTGGTGAAGGTTTATACCACCATGGAGATACGATGAATTAGAGGACCCGACTATATATGGCGACATATGGACAAAATAGTGGAAATGCAAAGGGTAGGACTAGGCAGACCGTCGATCCTAAAAGCGGCCCAGATCAACGACTGAGGCGCATATCAGGGTTCTGACTAGCGCGAAGTTTAAACAATCAATGGCGAGCCAAGGAAAACCATCACGGTTTCATTGTGGGACACATGGCGCTCGTAGGGGTACATTGAGGGAAAAAGTAGTTTGACTAAAACCACTTTCTCTGACCCCCAATTCCAAAGTTGTTGGGTAAGTGTGGACCGTAGATCCTAAAGCAGCCCGGATCAATGGCTAAGGCACATATCAGAGATTTGAACAACACGAGGGTTAGTTGATGGAGGGAGGATTGGGGAAAAATGTCGTGGTTTAAATCATGGATGCGTAGTGCCCTCAGAGGCACATCGGGGTGAAAAGAGGTCCACCCAAACCGTTTTCTCCAATCCCCGATGTCAATAGATACCTATAAAAGGAGGAACCCCCTGACATTATTCTATGACAATTTAAAGCGTTCGAATGATTCAGGAATTTGGCGCAAAGCTTCCATTCAAATTTCAAAGCTCAGAACCGAATCAGACAAGTTTCTTTCACCGCTTAACAGGTATTCTTCACCATGGTTGCAATCCTTTTTTTTTTATCCTTGAGTGAACAAGATATCTCCTCCAAGGAGGAATCCATAATTGACAGAGATTTTGACATTTTCGACACAGAGACAATGGTCTCGCTCGTTTCTGTGTCTAAATCAATTTTTTTGAACAATGTTGGAGCCTCCATACCTTTTCTCGAATCCGCTCGAGCCTCCATCACCCCTTACATCGTAGAAACAATATTTCCATTCCCTGAGGTTGTAGGCTGGTGTGCAGAGTGATATTCTCAGGGAGAAAGATTCATCTTAAACAAATTAGGGTCAGAAGTCCTGTGTAAAGTAGACAGTCCATCACTCTGACACACTCTCAATACACCAGATGCCTCCCCCACAGTGTGAGAGACCTTCAAGGAATAAAGGATGATCATGATTTATAGAGAATGCCCTCCTGAAGTTGAAACCTTATTTCTGCAAACCATAGTCAAGCCTGAACATCATTCAGAAAATCTGTCTTTGCCTGCCAGGGTAGGCATCATGGTCATTGAAGTCTAGTGGGCTTGTTCTCTGCTAAGTCAAATTTTAGGGTTAGACAATGAAAAGTTTCAGGTAGAGGTCATGTTAGGTTTCCTGTTGGTTTTCTTTCTGTCTGTTCAGTCAGTCAGTGTCAATTTTGATGAATTTATTGCAGAGAATGTACATCAACAACTGGTTAACTTCAACTCGTTGAGACATTTTAGATACTACTCTCACTTGCTGAGAATGTTTCTAGAATCCAACAAAATTGAGTTTCCTGAGACTACAATTATTTCAACTGAGTGTAAAAGGATCACCATGCTCATCTTCATCAACAAGATCATGTCCAAGGTATATAGTCTCATTTTTGGTTCATATCTGCCAAGGGTCCTGGAAGAAATGAAGAACTCATTACAGCCAAATCCAGAGAGCATGGTAGGAGACTGGGTGCTCTTCACACAATCCACTATGATTTGGGTATATGGATACCAGGAAGGACCTCACATGTTACCAGTTTTTCTGACTCCCAGTGTCTTTTCTTTGGAGTTTATAAGATAAAGAATTATCTCAGAGACTAAACATTTCTTGAAAGCACACAAGGCTTCTAATATGAAATTTTCGTTCACGGTGGGCTCCTTTGTGGTGAAGAATAAGTCTTGTTTTCCCCAGATTCAATCCAAGCTTAGTGAATTTAGTTTCACACAGTTGCAATGAAGAAGATATGATCTGCATTATATCATATTGAAGAGGATATTAGTGAGTAGACAAGGTCCCTATGAACACGAGCAAGATGAAGGATTCGATAAGTTGGCCAATCTAGAGACCTGTGCAGAGATGGAGGTCACCATGCAACTTGATCAAACAAAACCAAGAGAGTCTAGTTCCCAGTAGAGCCCAACACATAAACCTTATCCTAGGTTGATCATCAAAGCTCCTAAGGTGAGAGTCTACAATAAGAGAAGCAATTCAGAGGCCTTAGGTGCCAGTAGCCAGCAAGATACCCCCAAGAAAATGAGGGTCACATCACCCTCTCGAGTCATTGACTTGGAAGAGGAAGAACAAAGGGAGAAAACATGCATGGAGATGGTAGAGACTACCACCAAGAATGAAGAAACCAATACAGAAAGTAAGCCAAAAAATGAAAGCAACACGAAGGTTTTCAACAGCAGGAAACACATATTCAGGCAGACACCTGGGGCAATTTATCAGTCCAAGGAAGTTTTGATGAACTAGTATGTCGTGAAGGTGAGTATGGCCAACAGTTAAATAAGGGACCTTTTACCTGAAGGATAAGGGACTTTCCAGTGTTAAGCTCACTTGCTCTCAGTCAGAGATGTCGAGAAAAAGACATTTAACATTGCAGTGGCCGACGAGGATAAGGTGTCTGAGATCAAGATGCATTATGAAAAAATTGGTGCCCCTAATAATTAAAATTCCATAGGAATATCAGTGATATGTTATATTCCGATTACCTAAGCTTGGATCTAAAGGTTGCAAGATTAACAACATACGCTTCAAAACTGGATGGGCGACTGAAACAGGAAAAGGTGTCTAGCAAAGCTTGGATGACACAGGTTAAAAGACTAGAGTCTGAAGGAACCCAGGGGTTGAAAGCTTCTTTGGATGAAAAAGACAATGATCTAAAAATATGACGAAGACTTGACAAACTTGATTAAATTAATTTGCAAGTGAAATGTTATGTGTTTAATGCAACAGGATCAATTTGCAACACATATTAAATGAATACTTATGTAGAAATAAGCATAGACAACATCATAAATCATTGAACATAAGACATAAACACAACAACTTGATAAAGGAGTTCACCCCACTCCGGGCTACATCTCCTGGTCCAGCCTCCAAATGGATCTTTTATATTAAATTTCTCAAAGTGCTTAAAAACAAGTCTTACAATGCTCAAATCAACAAAATGACTGCTCCAATGGCTCCGCAGCGTGCCAAAACCCCTGTTTAGGCTCTGACGGCTCCTGAAACGGTCGAAGAATGAAGAAGATAGCCTCCTTTGAAGTTCTCCCCTTCAACTATGTTGTCTCTGGTTCTACACTTTGCACTCTTGCACACATGAACCTGGAACACGCTCCAAACGCGCGTTATAACCTGGCACCGGGCGCAACCGCGCCAACGGTGCAAACCGTAGGACGGTTAAGGCGCCTCCAGCCCCCAACCGCCTCGGCATTTGGTCATATGCCCATACAACCATAGGCTGGGCACAAAAGTCATTGGCCCGTTGCAAAACCGTGCCAACGGACTCAACCCACGCATTAAACAATGTATTACATAGCATAAACAAAACTCCCGTGCAATATAACCTATGCGCATAGAAAAATATGGGTCGCGGGTTCAAAACCACGCACCAACACCCATATATATTACAATGTAAATAATTCGCGCGCATAGTTTACAACTATGTAATAACATTGCAATATAAATAATCGCGCGCATATAAATGTTACAACATATGTAAATGCAATGTATTTGCATTACAATATAACACAATGTAAAAGCGCGTGCTATGGTTTATATATCGGTCATATGTGGTGTAATATGTCCACGGGTCGGGGCTTGGCCCCGGCCCGACCCCCTTTCCCTTTCAACATAACTTTAAACTTAAATAAACATTTGAAAGGATATCCAACAAGGATTAAAGGCGGGAGTATTGGCCAGCGGGTATGTGTTAAGACTTTCCAATGGGGGGAGGTCCCAGCGTCAAACCCCGCGGACTCCCAATACCTTTTACACAAAAACAACCAACACAATGACCATTGATACAGTGACACGTGTCAACACTCCATTGGTCAGCCACCATCAAATGAAAATATGCCACGTCATAAAAATGGTACGGCCCTCCACGTGGCCGTACGGACTGTACGGATAGGTACAATCAGCACCCCTATTTTGACCTGTTTGACTTGGCGGTAAAATCGCGATATCTCCTCCATACGGACTCCATTCGCGAAAATAAATATACCGCCGGAATCAGGAAAACGAGATGGACGCAATGGCACTATTTTCATCTCCATCCGAGCACTTTGAAAATTGAGCAAATTTGATCCCCTGATCAGACAAGATGATCCAAAGTCTAACGAAAATGTTGAAAATGTCACCTACAGATCACCCACAGACAACAGAATTGACTGCTTTGGAATAGGAGAAAGAAACCTTCATACAAGAGGCATTAGACTACAAGGCTAAAGAGTTGCAATTGGAGAAAGAGAAAGAGAATTGGTCACAAATGCAGGCAATGACATCAGACATGGAAATTATTGTACCTGTTGATATAGAGGTTGGATCAAGTGTTGAGGGATTAGTCCAGGCTATGTCTTAGGTGAGCTTAAAAACAGGTAAGATCAAGAGTCTAAAAGAGAACATGGAAAAGTTGAAACAGGATATTAAAGTGAAGGATGAGAAAATGGCTCAACTCCACAGAGAGAACCAAGACCTCCAGGAAAGAGTGAGCAAGCTAAAAAATAGATTGAAGGGAAAAACTCTACTACAGGGAGCCAAACATGTAATATGGGATGTGATGGCTACAGAGGTTGCTAAGTTCAGGAGTTATCTGAATTTTATCAATGACAAATATAACATGGCTGCTACAACTCGGAACAGATGCATTGTTGTAAATGAAGTGTTAGCAAAGAAGCCCTCGGAATGGGCCCAAAATTCCATTGACTTATTGAATGTTGTACCAACTGTCGACCTTCAAACCATCTATGTGAAAGATAGGACCTCATTAATCATTTCAGCCAGGAGGATCATTGCCAAACACAATTTACTCAGATTGATCCAGAACAAAGCCCTGGAAATGGATCATAGCATACAGGAGTTTAAAGACGCCTTTGAAAAATTGTTTGCTAAAGGCCTCCCATCATTTTGGGATGGTAAAGACTCATTATACAATCAAGAATATTATCACTCTCTCCTCATGCAATGTAGAATGGACCACTCTAAATTTGAAGATATGGAGGAAAGTTTGAAAGGCCCTAGTCCGGTAGAATACTTAGCTATAGATTTTGGAATTTTAAATAAGTTTAAAACAGTGAAGGTCAGCATGCCAACCATATCCTATGCTACATGCATTGACTTGGAAATTTTGATTAAAGAGATGATGGATTACGAAATCCCCTCTAATCCACAATGGAAAGAAATCGTGCGATTGGGTAAAACAAACTGCAATGTCCCCATAGCCAATCGGTGATGTCCAGTTGTCACCAGTTTTGTAGATCCGAAAGAAACACAGGGTGGACAGATGGTGCAGAAGCATTCAGGTAGTTAGAGAAATTTTTCATGATGTTGAAATGTTTTCCTTTTTGTTGATTATTGTAAATCATTTTGTATATCGAAACTGTTACAGAAGCTTAAACGTTTCAGTTTCAGTTATTTTTTATCACATTGTATAAGTACTGAGAGACTTGAATTATTTAATGTTGGCAAAGTGCAAGAGCACCTTTTTGGTTGTATCAGACTTTATTTTGTAAATTTTCTGAATCTGAATTCAATATAAATGCAGAAGATTTTGAAGTCTCTATGAAACGATTCTAAAGGGTGGTGATATGAGCTTTGTTTCCTTTCATCGTATGTATTTCCTATGACTTGACTTTCATTTTCATTTTTCTTTTGTTTAAATTGGAGAGTTAAAGGCCTAGAATTCATCATTTGATGCTCTTGGCTTAAGCAATTTAAACTATGTGATTATCTTCTTAACTAATTCAGAATTCGTTTCGATAATTCTCTGATGTTGTTATTTGTTTTCTTTATCTTCCTACACCCTATTTAAGTTTAATAATAACTCAGATTCATCGCCTTGTTTAGCCTTTATCCTCTGGAGAGTTCTATTCGGAGATGCATTGTTCTAGTTCACTTTCAGAATTTTGACTCCATAGCCCTGTGTGTTCCTCCCCTTCTTTGCCAACAAATTTTATAAAACCCCCCAAAACAAACCAAATCTAGCCACTAATTTCCAAAGAAATATCAAGTGACACGAGAAAGCCCTCTCTAAGTTGAGTAGGCTAGTGCCTCATCTCTAAAGTTGGTTGAAAAATTTACCTCTGTCATTTGTCTACTCAACTCGACAGATTTACAGAGTGCTAACAGGACCCACAGAGATCGATGGATGAGATTACGTCTCACCTGTTCTCCAATATATGGCTGGGAACACCTCTCGGAGTCCCTCCGTCGGGGTGCAACTCATCCTAGTGACTCAGACCACTCTGAAAAGCCTACTCTAATGGATGATGGAGATCTAATCATTCCACATGATCAATGGCTAAGATTTAAGTTATCAACCTAAAATCCTATTTGCTCAACTGGCTTGCTTTCATTCCCATGACCATTCAACTGTCGACACATGTCATCCCTTAAGACACACTAACAACTAAATGTCATGACATGTGGCCTTGCCACTACCTATCACCTAGCGTGACATGTGGCATACATAACTCAACATGGGATTTTGTCTCAAAACCCTGATTCAACTTGATGTGTGGCACAAAGACCACTTGACATGTGGACCAACGACCATGTGACACATCATCACTAGGGATACGATTATCTACTCATACATTAACAATTGTTTAGTACGCATTGATTGGGATTACATCCCTGGCACATGTCCTCTTCTACCTGTAGGCCTACCACCAAAATCAATGGTCAAGGTTAGGTATTTCCTTCTTTCTGATAGAGGGTCTAGATCATCCCTTGGAGTGCTTCCCATAGGAGTCCAACCACCTTGGATCTAATGGTCAAGGTTACTCTTTGACGAAATTATCAACCCTCATTGACTCTCAGAGTTCCTTGTTTTAGAGTGCATCCTCTCATAAATACTTTGAATAGTACCCCTCTGAAGAAGGGTCGATATTTATCGTCCTACAGATTGAGGGATAGGATTAGGACATGCATCCCTCTATAATCCTAACACACAAGGTGTGCACTAAATCCTTTTTGTACGTAATAAATCGACAAGTGTCACCCGTTGGGCCAAGCTACCACCTACATGTCGACATGAAATCATGCTTCTTCCTTATCCCACTTACACTGAATCTTGATTATCAATAGTGGAGGTTAAGCTAGACCTTACAATGATCAACAAACTAGATCATTTCTCAGAGTCTCTTCGTCGGAGTCATGCTACAACCCAATAATGGAATACTCCAATAGATACAACATTGAAGAATATTACTTTTTGATACCTTCCATTCGATGTTCAGAATATTAAGGAAGTTTCACTGCTCCAAATTAGGGTATCGAGGAATATTCCATTGCAGCTTGATTGACATGTGTTGAGCACTCAACACAGCCTAAAAATCCTAGGTCAAATTTTACTTTTTTGGGTACCACTTGATCTCTTGCAATGTCTAATTCGATCTTAGTATGAAAATGTTTGCTTTGCTTGTCTTCTGTTTTTCATTTTAAATTCTTTCAAAGTTGCTTGGGCATGCGAAAATCATCATGACCTAACAAAGACTAACATTTGATTAAAGAATCGACAACCAAAACTTCTCCCTGACACGCTTAAGGAATTTGGCATTGGGAATGATTAGAGGTGACAAAAAACTGCTCGAGAGGGCCAATGTAGCCGATCCTCGATCTTCATCGGCATCGACAGACAAAAGTTTTTACTACGCAATAGGCATCATGAAAGGATATTTCCAATGACAGATCCCTATCGATGTCAGTAAGGAACGAAAGAAATAAACGTCGCGCGAGTAAAGGAATGATATGACAAATCGTCGACCTCTGAAATGTTTTTGTCATCGGGGAGTTACGAAGATGATAAACCGCAATGAAAATACGCGTTTGAACTATCCCCAATCCCCAATCCCTGATAACTTTCGGCATTAGCAAGTTTTGAGAATATAGGGCCATTAAAGGGAAAGAATAAGTTTATCCCCTCCCCCGACCACCAGTCCCGATACTTGTCGATGTCGACTGCCCAAGTTTTATGTTATCGCTCGCGTATTGTTGAAAAACCCCGACCTGATTTGGGCACGCTATCAAACTATCTATTCCCACCTATCACATATCATTGCCAAAGTGGTTAAACACCTAATCAATTTTTCCCTTAAGTCGTCAGTGGTTCTTGATCCCCGAGTTAGTAATGCCATGACAGCATTATACGACGAAAATAGGTTGGCGTCGAAAGTTTTCACAAGAAAATATCAACGGAAATACAAAGCAACACCAGGTACAAAATCGAGGCCAACTTACAAGAAACTTAGACAAAGAATGAAGTATAATTACAAGCCAAGAAGGAAAACGTGCATTCAATTGCAATGACCAGAATCCTTTCGTCAAAATTGTGAGAATTTATATATTAGATTTCCATAGGGATTCAGCTACATACAATAGTCATTACCAATACCTTTTGGCCAATTGGCCAGGTTACATTGAGAACGTGAGAATTTTCATAGAAAAAGGGGAAAATATCAAAATTTGGCGCTGCATCTGAGAATACAAAGATGATTTCGCCAAGCATCCCTCTTCTGTGTGTGGACATTCCCCCCGGTTGCTCTGTTATCCCCAAGATGTTTTCATGTTTTTCTCTTCTGACACCCTTTGAGCTTTGTGTAGCCACACAATCATGTACTGTGCTTCCCGAAGCTGTATTTTGAGTCAGGTTGCATTACCCTCATGACTTTGTGGTGCTGGAACCTCATAATTCTTTGCCACCAACTATCGTCATAATTCTCTATTCTCCTGGTAAATTTTAGCTATGGTGAGTTGCGCCTTCTCCAGATGTTGGTTAGGATCTCGAACATTCGAACCCTAGGTTTTCGTCCTTCTCGTTCAGTTCTCGCGTCCCTGACTTGTGGTTTCGACCGGTTCGATCCGGATAGCACGCATTAAGGACTCTTCTCCAGCTGATCGTACACATGATTCAATCAGGTTTTGGTGTCCTCTGAATTCCTTATTTTTCCTAGGCCTCCCTCACCTACATGGCATCTGTTGTGGAGGGAGCGTGCTCTCCAACCCGCATCCTTTCGGCGTAGTTTATTCCACTTCAATATCTGCACAGAGTGACACTATAGTTTCCGCATGAAGGTAATAATTTTCCTTTGGAACCTCAGGAATAATTGCTGCCAATGAGAACGAGTCCCAAACATGTTGGGGTTTAGGGCACTCCGACTACCCTGCAGACCCCGTCTCGCATTTTGAGGAGATCCCATGGTGCAACAATGTATTTTATTAGATGTTTATAACTAGAAAAAGGACCAAAACACCGAGTTCGATCCAATTGGGCTCACAAGACGAGTCGCCACTAGTGCATAAGCTCATATTTTACGTAGAACACATACAAAACGTCCAGAATTTATAGCGGAGTAGAGTGGTGAGCCGAAACGTGCCAAGGAACACTGGATTCCTTGGGACAAGATGTTTTAAATAATGAATGTGTCACATCCACATGACGGATATAATCCGGGACGTATGAAACACAACCGATAGGAGTTGCAGAGGATATGTGGTACGATCATCTTGATTTCTTTTAAATTCCCCAACCTCCATAATGAGCTAATGATGGTTGATGCGCTTGTTGATACGACTTTTGTATGAGCCACTTGCCTCGACCTGAAGAATTTAACGACTTCCCTTATAACAATATCCTATCTTTTTGGAACTTACTCGTACTTTAGGCACATGTTCAGCTCTGACATCCTTTCCTAACCCCAAGGGCCAACCGACCACTGGCGTGACTTTGACTCTCATGTTTTTTGTACCTGATCCACCATGCTATGGCATGCGGATGTAACTCACCATAACTGAAGAGAAGTGGCAGTGCTAACAGAGACGACGCAGTTAAACCAAAAGGTTGCACGAGATCACGTAAGTATCAAACAATCATGCTTAGTGAGCTTCATAGGTATGCATCAACCTAGTCTCCTCCTTCTCATGTTTTTTATATATCTTGTCTGGGAAGCAAATTTCTAAATGTTTTTTTATTCCAATTACAGGAAGGATCTCCTCGACTATTGAGCAAAATTGGCTCTGTAACTTTGCCAAAGAATCTAAGAGAAACCGGTCCGAGAATCAACTAGGAAATGAAGGGCATCAAACTTCCTGAGTTCCGCACCCCCGACAACTTTTTCGACTTGTGCAACATAGTCAAGTCGCATACCAGGCAGGATTCAGCGTTGGTCGAAGAGCTCACGAAGATGACCAACACAGTGCCAGGGAAAGTGCAATGATTTATGGACCATCCGATAAGAGCTCGAACTGTGCTACAACAGTTAAAATCCAGTCTGGAAAAGTACCGAACACATGTTATGGACATCAAAGGAATACATGCGGCTCCAATGGAATAACAAAAATTTCCATGGGCCCAAACTTGCGAAGAGTTGTTTATCAATTGGTCTGAGTATGAGAGAGGTCACCCTTTCAAGTGATATCTCGGGTTGACTGTTAAAGAAATTGTTAGAGTATGATGCCATGTGGCAATTTTTGTTTTGTTTAAACTGCACTTAGCCGTTATTTTCAGTTGAATTTTACATTATAAATAAATACATCGACCAATTAGTCAGAGGTCGATGGTTGTGGTAAGAACTCTTTCTTTTTGGTTGTTAAGAATTATTTTGAAGCTTTTGTGAATTGAGAAGTCCATTATGGACCAGAGACAAGTTATTTTCATCAAATGCATGTGATTGGACGTGGAGAAGAACTATTTCCTACCTCATTTCATTAATGATGTTGCAATGAGTAAGAGCTATTTAATCTATTGTCAAGTTATCTGGTGCAATATTCTGTTGTTCTTTACTTTAATGATGAAGATGAATCGTTGTGTTATTGTGTGATGAATGATTATGGTAGATGAATTATTTTGCTTTCCATTATCTTATTGCATATGTGTTTTCCTTCTGATAATTAGTTTCTCGGATAGTAATTCTATGCTCACATGGTTAATGTATCAGTACTAGGCCTGTGGTATAGAATTGTTGTCTGCATGCTTGAGCAACGGGTTATCCCAAGTTCAGCCTCTTCCCCAGTAGTTAGAACTTAATTCTGTTTGTCACCAAGTTGGTTTATACCATCTTACATCTCATATCGGTCCCACCCAAGAGAAAATAAAAAAAGAGATGGTCCAAAACTGAAGGAAGAGCCTTCACAATAAAACATAAAGCCCATCGATAAATGGGTCAGATCACAAGATCTGGAGAACCATTCCACTATTAAATGCCTCAGAGTTTAATTGGGCCTCAGTGGCAGGTTTGGTTCCTACTGTTGAATCAAGGGATCTAGGACCCATCAATAGAATTGGCACTAGAAGGAGGGCCTGAGAATGGATGGATGAATATATATTTTATATAGTATTTCAAACAACCTACAAATTCATAACAGCCCACATGCATGGCTAGTCATTCACAAGACATACCACACAAGCTGAGTACTCTCGAAATGAGTAGCTCATCCTAGCCTGAGGAAGAACAATTGTTCCCTCATATACCTTATACTCTTCCTCACAAGGAATTAAATCAGTTTAGAAGGATCACAAGAGCATACGCCCAACAGATTGGTGTGTTACCCTTAGCTCCGATACTTGCTATAAGAAAACAAATAAGCATACCAGTGGTAAATACTCCTGATCAAATTTTCGTGCACATAGTAGAATACCTAATAGATTTCATGATCACCGAAATTGAACACCCCCTGAATATTATCCCCGAAATGCTAGCCGACGACGTTTCTAAGCCAGATGATTTTTCGTAAGAAGAGGAGTTCAACTTGGAATCTGAGGATATGGAAGAAAACAATGTCCACGATGAGGAAAGGGGGAACCCACCCCAGAACAATCATCCTTGGTTGGCTAGAGACATTGTGGCCATACTAGGACGAGTACATAATCTTCCCCGACACCTGGAGAAGCTACTTCCTAAATTTAACCCTGAAACTTCAGGATTACCTGAACATCACATCAAGAAGTTCATACTCACGATCAAACTTATGAACGTCCAACATGAATACGTAGTATGTAGGATTTTCCCCTATATGTTTGAGAAATCAACTTCCACATGGTATTTTAATCTTCCAGTAGGATCTATAACTAGCTGGATGAAGTTCTAGAAAGATTTTCTAGATAAATTTGCAGAAGAGACTACTACGGGAGCTCTAATGGTTGAGTTGTTCGCCACCACCATGAGTTTGAAAGAAAGGGTCAAATATTTCAATCAAAGATTCACGACCATCTTAAACAAGTTTCATCCCGAAGATAAACCAACTCGGGAGTTGCAAATCTAAGTTTATGCTAACACTCTCCCAACTTCTATTTCCATGTTTGTGAAAAGGGTTGCTAAGCGAACCCTAGCTAAAAACTTTGAAGAAGCCAAAATGATTGAATTCCAGATGAAAGGGTGTAAAGAAGGCCAGGTCCCCTTAGTTAAGAAAGAAGTTTAGCCTCCTCCTAGGAGAGGACTCCTTTTGACTAGACCATCGGGGAAACAAGGGTAGTGGAGACATAGAGGACCTACAACGCATGGTTAAGAAATTATCAAACGAGATCATAGACATGAAGAGAAATGTAGGGGAGGGAAACCAAGGCCAAAGGCCCTATAAGCCTTTCTTTAAAAGGAACCCACCGTTCAAGACAATTGAACCTCCCCCAGCTAACTTAAATATCGATTTTGGGAATGTAGCATCTGATTCTTTATGTACTTATCACCAGAAGAACCACTCTGAAAGTGACTGCCCTCAATGGGTTCATTCCATGAATTTGATGGCCAACCAGTTTCTAGACGAAGTCTCCCTAACCGAACAACCAAGTAGTTCAATTGTGAATATTGCTGACCAGGAAGAGATTGAGCCACCACAAGATACAACCATGCTGAGATGGGATCCTGACCTGATCATGCGATCTGATGACCTGTTTGAGTATTAAGAACAACCCGTAGAAGTCTCGGTTGTGAAAACACGAAGTAAAGGTCCACCTGTCTCAAAAGATACCACTACCACCCAAACTTCAAGGAGTAAGACAACCCCTGATCACCCAAAAGCACCTTTTTCTCCCAGTAAAATTCCTATAACCATCCACACCCGAGAATTTCCCAAACTAGATTACAATGTAGTTGAAGATTTGAAGAAGTTGAAGGCCAATATATCAGTCATGGACATTTGTAGTATCCCTCAGCATAATTACTTTCTACTACAAGCCTTGAAATCAATATAAAACCCCACGACTAGAAATGGTCAGGAAAGAAATCTATCTCCCACGGATCTAGTGATCAAATCAACAGTAAACCCCTACTCGGAAGAGAAGAAGGGAAAACCTTTTGTCCCACCCTTCCTTTTGACATTTGAGGTTTTCAACAGGAACCTCCATAACTGCTTGGTAGATTCGAGAGCATCTTCCAACATCATGGCCTTGTCTATTTGCAAGAAATTAATTGTTGTTCCTCTCAAGAGCGATAAACATGTAATAAAACTAGACAGAACCCAGGTCAAAGTCATGGGGGAACTCAAAGATGTAATGATCAGAATAGCAACACATTCCAAGTTTGTGCAAGTGATTGACATCATTGTAGTAGATATCCCAGAAGCTTATGGACTATTGTTGAGCCGAGACTGGTCTAAAAAATTGAACGGATACTTTAGTACAGACTGGGCTCACCTTTGGCTACTATTGAAGGGGCACAAAAATATGATCAGAATCGATAGGGAAAGGTATCTGAAACATACCGTCACCAACCTAGAAACCTTGAAGGAACCTTCATCAACATAATTCCTTGTGCTAGGAAATTATTCCCGCGACTCTTACTTTGGGAACTTCCCCCCTCTCTTATCCGACATCCCTCTTACCGAGAACTCTGAGATGGTGTTTCAAGAGAAATCACCAATACTGATAGAGGAAACCCTCTTATGTCAAGAACCTGCGTTGGAAAGCTTGGAGTTGGCAGCAGAAAAAAAGGAAAGTAATAGGGAACGGGAAGCCCACACACCTTGCCCAAAATGTTGGACTTTATATTTTGATGGATCTAAATCGCAAGAAGGGTCAAGAGCAGGGTGCATCCTCATTGATCGTAAAGGTAGATGTCATTTCCTATCCTATAGACTAGAATTTGAATGTATGAACAACACTGTCGAATATGAAGCTCTAGTAAAAGGATTAAAGAAAGCCATAGACTTGAATGTCAAAGAATTGAAGGTTTTCGAAGACTCTTAACTCATCGTTAGACAAGTAAGGAATATTATACATTGCAATTCTCCGCACCTAAATAATTATCAACAAGAGGTACATAGGTTAATAGAGCATTTTGAAGCCTTCAACATTTCAGCGATCCCCAGAGCAAAGAATATTCTTGCTGACTCGGTGGCCACAATTGCTTCAAGGTTGTCACCTCTAGAGGATTATGAAGCCTTTCGATTCACTGTGGAGCTGCTCTATAAACCGTCGATACCTAACAACATTTCTAATTGGAAATTCTTTGAAGGAGATGAACAGATCATAAACTTCTTGACTAACCAAGATAATTTCAAAGATTTGGCTATTGACGATGAAGCATTCCAAGAGAAATCAACAGAAACCGATCCTCGGATAGGTCAACCTATTGATAAACCAAAGTCTCACACAATCCCGAAAGGGATAGCTAATTTGCAAAATCTGTTTGACCTGAAAGAGCGATTTAAGGGGCCTAAAAACGCAAAGAATGGTAGTTCTTGTCCCCTACATGAAACTATAAATCTTGGGACCCCAGAAAACCCTAAGAATATAAACCTCGAACGACCATATCTAATGAGGAAAGGAAATCTTATCTCAAATTATTCAGACAATATCAAGATGTCTTTGCGTGGTCCTATCGAGATCTGAAAATGTATGATACTCGCATCATTCAACACACTATCCCGCTAAAACCCGAAGTGAAACCCTTCCAACAGAAGCTCCGAAAGTATCACCCATCTCTGGAACCTCTCATGCATCAGAAATTGAAGAAACGTTTAGATGCCAAAATCATCTTCCATTTTAGGCATTCTGCGTGGGTAGTGAATCTGGTTCTGGTGAGGAAAATGTCTGGCGAAATCTGCTTATGCATAGATTTTAGGAACCTCAACGGAGCTTTAGAAAAGGAAAATTACCCGGTCCCGCCAATGGAGCAACTCCTGTAGACCGTGTCTGGCTCGAATATTTTCTCTCTACTGGACAATTTCTTAGGCTATAACCAAGTTCTGGTTTCAGAGGAAGATTGTTTGAAAACTACCTTCTGAACCAAATGGGGAACCTTTGCTTATAAACGCATGCCTTTTGGGTTAATTAACCCAGGAGTGACCTTCCAAAGGGCCATGGACATAGAATTTTGGGGACTAATCAACAAGTGTGTGGTAGTGTATCTAGACGACGTAACTGTGTATTCAAAGAACAAAGAAGAGCACATCCAACACTTAACTCAGATTTTCAAAAGGTGTAGGAAATACAGTATATCCTTAAACCCTAAGAAAACTATCTTCGGTGATGAGGAAGGTAAGTTGTTAGGTCACATTATATCTCAAGAAGGCATTCGAATAGACCCATAAAGGATTAAATCCATAGCTCAACTCATGTTGCCTCATAACAAGAAAGTTATGCAGTCCTTCTTCGAACAAATCAATTTTGTGAGGAAATTTACTCCCTATTTCACAAAAACTGTCAAACCATTACAAAACATGATTCGAAAAGACATCAAATTTAAGTGGGATGATGAACGAAAGGATGCTTTCAACAACATCAAAACTATTATATCTCGAGCCCCCATATTACGAAGTCCCGATTTCAATAGAGATTTCTTCCTCTATACTTTCACCTCCAACCAATCGTTAGTTGCGGTATTGACTCAAAAAGATGATGACCACAACGAGGCCCCAGTGTCATTCATGAGCATTAATCTCCAAGGATCTGAGCTCAATTATCCTGCTATAGATAAACATGCTTATGCGGTATATAAAGCAGTAAAACACTTTAGGTCTTAAATCCTCAAGAACCACACAAAGGTAATTGTGCCACATCCAGCGGTCTGATCCTTGTTCACTCAACAGGAGATGGGGGAAAGAAGAGGAAACTGGATGGTAGTGGTCCAAGAATTTGATCTAGATATAAAACCTTCCAAACTAGTAAAGGGGTAAGGGTTATGCAAACCTGCAGCCAAAGCCTAGGACCAAGTTAATGAAGATTTCAGATGGGAGAATGAAATGGCGTTATGGTGTGGCGAAGTATCATATATCTCCCCAAGACAAGAGTCTTGGTATAAGAATTTAACTTATCTCCTACACCATGGGACTTGTCCAAAAAATCTCAACCCTAGGGAAAGGAGTGCTCTCAGGTTAAAATCTGCACAATATCGCCTTATAAGTTTGGTACTCTTCTGGATTAATTATGATGGGGTACTATTAATATGTCTCGGACGTGAAGATGTAGACACGGTTCTGAAAGAGCTCCATGATGGCCCTGTCGGTGAACATTTTGCAGGAAACACCACCACTCATAAGATACTGAGAGATGGCTATTATTGGCCCACCTTGTTCAAAGACACTCACACTTATGCTAGAAACTGTAAAACTTGTCAAATGAGCATTGAGAAGGAGAAGAGGGTAGCAGTTCCACTCCAACCAATGACTGTCTCTAGGCCTTTCGAGCAATGGGGGTTGGATATCATAGGAGAAATTACACCCATCTCTTCAAAACAACACAAGTACATTCTTATTTCCATCGATTATTTCACAAAATGGGCAGAGGCCATCCCTCTGACTCATGTAAATGAGAGGGTGGTAATCCAATTCATAGAACAACAGTTAATCACAAGGTTTGGTGTTCCTTCTATCTTGGTCTTTGATAATGCAGCTTATTTTTCTTCCACCCTATTGACGGAGTTTTCTCTGGACAAAGGAATCATAATTAGGTACTCCGCAAATTATTATCCACAGGGAAACGGGGTGGCAGAATCAACTAACAAGAACCTAGTAAGGATATTAAAGAAGATGGTTGCAGATAACCAAAGGAATTGGCATAATCTACTCCATAACACTCTATGGGCCGATAGTGTCACCCACAAGGAACCTATAGGAAATTCCCCATACTTTATGGTTTACGGGCAAGAAGCCATCCTCCCAAATGGGCTCTATCTTCCATCTCTTCAACTAGCCAAAGATTCCAGCGAGGAACCTTCGTCATCCATACAACAAAGAATTGACACTCTGCTCATGCTGGAAGACGAGAGAGAAAAGGATAAGTCAAAATTCCTAGCTCACCAACAGATAGTGAAAAGGTGGTTTGATAAGCATAATTCTAAAGAGAAGAACTTCGAAGTAGGAGACTTGGTCCTAAAGTGGGATAGATCAAATGAACCAAAAGGGAAACATTCTAAGTTTCAGAATCTGTGGCTTGGACCTTTCCAGGTGGCTGAGAAGATGTTAAGCCCTAATATTGGCTCATTACCCCTTAATTGGGGCATATTACATTAGTAATGTTATTTTATTTATGGCGGCTTTATTCCATTAGTTGTAATTATACCTCCTAGTCTCCTATATATACCAAGGAGACATTTTCATTTGGAATCATCTTGTACTTGAACATTTAAGTGGTGTAAAAGGAGGTTACCTCATCGAAGAGGCTTACTATCTGAAATTGTCTCTTTTTCAAGGTTTTGAGTACTTTTTCTAAGTTTTTTCTATGCTATATTGATATTTGGTTCTTAACATATGGTATTAGAGCTCAAGGTCTTGGGGTTTCATTGCTACATCTGAGACACCTTGGAATTTTTGCTATAACTTGTTTTCTACAACATTTTAGAAGGAATGGATTAGAGGATATTTAGTAGATGGATCAAAGTATGTTGGGTTAAAATTTCATCTCCTGAGGCCTTATTCGTTTGGAGATACAACCTGTACAAGATAGGGTTATGGAGTCATCCTGAAATGATTCATTGCAGAATTTTCACTATAAACAAATTTTTGTAATGTTTCAGAACTTGAACTCTAGAGGCTATTCCCAAAAGTTAGTAAGGTATCTGTGGTAAGACTTTCAAATTCTAGGTCATCTTAAATTTCTAGATACACCCTGTGTAAGATAGGGTATCTGACTAGTCCTATTGACTAGTCTCAAGAAGGTGTTCCAGGTAAAACAATCATAACTTCTTCCTAGAGTATCCAAATTGAGTGGGACAAGTTTCATTGGATCGTGGATAGTCTCTAGTATTTCAAGTATGATTTTCATAATTTTATATGAATCATTTTGTGCGGGGAACGCTATACAAGTGAGATCTCCTGGAAAAGCCAAAAATCGACAAGTTGTGGGGAAGTTACCGTAAATTCCACTTGGCACATCCAATTTTGATAAGAACTATGGAATTGCAAAGAAGAAATATCAGAGAACTACATAAAAGAAATTTTCATACCCAGAAGGGCCAAAACTTGGGAGATACAACAGAAGAAATATTGTCTAGCAGAACCACCTCAAAATCAAGGTTCAAAAGTGATACTTGGCCAACATGCCACCCAAAAAGGGAACTTCTACACCAAATAAGCCTCCAGAAAATCCTACTTGGAATCTTGATGAAGGTGAAGAAATGCATAGGGACATAAATGATTTACAAAAGAAGATAGTAACAAAAGATGAACTACAAGAGATGGATGCTAAGTTGGAGGCAAATATGGATGGTTTAAAAGAGGAGAACATGGAAGTATTGAAAAATTCCGTAACAGAAAAGACACCTGAAAGTGAAAATGCATCCCATGAAATTCATGATGAGGACACGAGGGAGGTGAATCAAGAATGGAGAAACTCCAACTTTGGGTTGAAGACCAACCACGTTCCTAAGATCGATATGAGGAAGTTTGATGGCAAGGACCCAATCACATGGATACTTAAGATCGAGCAATTGTTTGATCTACATAATGTGCCACATACACAAAAGGTACGGATTGCTTCTTTATATTTAGAACCTAATCAATTTGTATGGTATCGATTACTTTGTTCTCACAAATCACTCGTCACTTGGACAATTTTCATAGAAGAAATGATAACACACTATGAGGATACAAGGAGAAATACCTTCTTTAGCCAATTGATAAATCTCAAGCAGAAGAGTTCAGTTACCGGGCACATTGAGAACTTCCAAAGATTGAATATAAAGGTAACCGATATTCTAGATGAGCACTTGATTGATGTATTCATAGGAACTTTAAAGGATAACATTCAACATGAGTTTCACCTTTGGGAACCCAAATCATTGGAGAATGCAT
>ML794983.1:226656-251580 GCA_009831015.1 Picea engelmannii | reverse complement strand
CCCTCAAGCAAGCCAAGAAGGATAATAAATTATCACCAAAGTACTATGGCCCTTATAAGGTGCTGCAAAAGATTGGTACTATGGCATACAAATTGCAATTGCCTGCATCTTCACGAGTACACCCAATTTTCCATGTTTCATGCTTAAAGAAGGTTATAGGCGACAAGATCCCAGTTCAAACTATATTGCCAGAACTTGACGAGGAAGGAAAAATCATATTAGAGCCTGAAGCCATCACTAACACAAAATTTCGCCAGCTGAGGAATAGATCCATTTCAGAGTATCTCATTAAATGGAGGAAACTACTGGCTGAAGATTCCACTTGGGAAGATGAGACTTTTATACAGAAGAATCCAAAGTTACTCAAGCATTGCGAACAACACTTGTCTCAAGGGGAGGGGCATGTTAAGCCCTAATATTGGCTCATTACCCCTTAATTGGGGCATATTACATTAGTAATGTTATTTTATTTATGTCGACTTTATTCCATTAGTTGTAATTATACCTCCTAGTCTCCTATATATACCAAGGAGACATTTTCATTTGGAATCATCTTGTACTTGAACATTTAAGTGGGGTAAAATGAGGTTTCCCCTTCAAAGAGGCTTATTATCTGAAATTATCTCTTTTTCAAGGCGTTGAGTACTTTTTCTGAGGTTTTTCTATGCTATATTGATATTTGGTTCTTAACAGAAGATTGGGGCAGGAACTTATTAGTTGCAAAATATGAGGGGGGAACCAGATGCCCTCCCAATGAATGGCCAAGCCCTAAAACGATATTTCCAATAATAATAAAAAAAAAATGTGTGTTTTATGTTTTGTTTGAGTGTTTTCAGGATTGCCAAATTGTTGTTTTCTTTTTCTTTCTGTATTTCTGTGCTTTTGAAAGTTTTGTTTAGCAATAAAATGGTTGAACTTAAATCATGTGACATAGTCAACTCTGTTCCTAACTCATCGCTCACTTACAAACACAAGACGCATTAGGGAACTCACGGTTGCTCTGAGGAGTCCTCTATCTGACCTGTGCCAAATGAATAACTTCAGAGAAATGCCCAAAGTGTTTTCTTGGTGGTTTGGTAGGACCTTAAGGGAAAGAAGGAAAGCTAGAAAGGACTACATGAACCCAGAAGACAAAGCTAGAAAAGGATCCACCTTAACCATTTCACCTTGTTAAATAAATAGACATCATCATCTCCCACTCGCTTAGGACATCATTCCGAAATAAAGTTGACATTATCAAAAGAACGAACAGTAGGAGAGGGTATGCAGATATCTTTGCCGGGGCTATGGATGCTCACTAGAAACAGAGCAAGGTATTTGATGTCGGGGTGACTCCGTCGGGGCTATGGATGCTCGCTGGCAGTGGAGCATCACTGAAGCAAGTGAGTAGAGGTAACTAAAGGCTTCATTCCAGTGAATACTTTACTAGACTTTTGTAAAAAGGGGCATGAGTCAGGATTACAGGAAACGAAGGAGGAATAAAGGTTTAAACCCCATGGGCGGGCCCAGAAGCATCAACCAGAGGATTTCAAATGCAAGGGTAAAAGAGGCTCAGATTCAAAACCAGTTAAGTTCTCCACTCGATTCTGTATCATCCGAGCCCTGAGGAAGGAACAAAGATTCTTCTTTCGCCCAGTAGGTCGCCATTTGTTGAGCACTCAACACACCCTAAAAATCCTGTGTCAAATTTTACTTTTTTGGGTACCACTTGATCTCTTGCAATGTCTAATTCAATCTTAGTATAAAAATGTTGCCTTTGCTTGTCTTCTGTTTTTCATTTTAAAGTCTTTCAAAGTTGCTCAGGCATGCAAAAATCATCATGACTTAACAAAGACTAACATTTAATTAAAGAATAGAAAGTCGAAACTTCTCGCCGACGCGCTTAAGGAATTTGGCATCAGGAAGGATTAGAGGTGACAAAAAAACACTCGAGAGGACCAAAGTAACTGATATCCGATCTTCATCGGCATCGGCAAATGGAAGTTTTTATTACACGACAGGCATCACATAAGAATATTTCCGATGACCGATCCCTATCAGTGTCAGTAAGGAATGAAAGAAATAAGTGTCACGCGAGTAAAGGAATGATATCGCCGATCGCCGACCTCCGAAATGTTTTTGGCATTGAGGAGTTACGAAGATGATAACCCGCAAAGAAACTACGTGTTTGAACTATCCCCAATCCCCGATAACTTTTGGCATCAGGAAGTTTTGAGAAGATAGGGCCATTAAAGGGCACGATAAGTTTATCCCCTCCCCCGACCATTGGTCCCAATACTGGTCGACGTTGGCTCCCCGAGTTTTATGTTATCTCTCGCGTCTTGTTGAAAAACCCTGACCCGATTGAGGCATGCTATCAAACTATCTATTCCCACCTATCACGTATCATTGCCAAAGTAGTTAAACACTTAATCAAGTTTTCCCTTAAGTCGTCGGCGGTTCCCAATCCCCAAGTTAGTAATTCCACGTTAGCACTGTACGAAAAAAATAGGTTGGCATTGGAAGTTTTCACAGGAAAATATCAACGAAAATACAAAGCAACACCATGTACAAAATCGAGGCCAACTTACAAGAAACTTAGACAAAGAACGAAGTAGAATTACAAGATAATAAGGAAAACATGCATTTAATTGCTATGACCAGAATCCTTTCGTCAAAATTGTGAGAATTTATATATTATATTTCCATAGGGCTTCAGTTACATACAATAGGCATTACCAATACCTTTTGGCCAACCGGCCCGGTTACATTGAGAATGCGAGAATTTTCACAAAAAAAGGGGAAACTATCAAAATTCGGGACCACATCTGAGAATACAAATCAGATTTCGCCAATCATCCCTCTTCTACATGTGGACCTTGCCCACGGCTCCTCTGTTCTTCCCGAGATGTTTTTGTGTTATTCTCTTCTAACACCCTTTGAGCTTCGCATAGCCGCACGATCGTGTCCTGTGCTTCCCGAAGTTGTCTTTTGAGCCAGGTTGCATTACCCTCACGACTTTGTGGTGTTGGAACCTCAGAATTCTTTGTCACCAACTATCGTTGTAATTCTATATTCTCCTGGTAAAGTTCAACT
Organism: Picea engelmannii; assembly: GCA_009831015.1. Lineage (NCBI taxonomy): Eukaryota > Viridiplantae > Streptophyta > Pinopsida > Pinales > Pinaceae > Picea > Picea engelmannii. The sequence continues at coordinate 248,505 of ML794983.1, read as the reverse complement.
ATGGCGAGTTGCGCCTGCTCCAGCTGCTAGTTAGGATCTCGGGCGTTCGAACCCCAGTTTTTCGTCCTTCTCGTTCCGTTCCCACTTCCCTGACATGTGGTTTAAACTGGTTCAAGCCAGATAGAGTGCATTAAGGACTCTTATGCAGCTGATCATACACACGATTCAATCGGGTTTTGGTGTTCCCCGATTTCCTTGTTTTTCCTAGGCCTCCCTTGCCTATGCGACATCTGTTGTGGAGGGAGCATGCTCTCCAACCCGCGTTCCCTTGATCTCCACATGGAGGGACACTATAGTTTCCGCATGAAGGTAAGCGTTTTCCTTTGGAACCTCAGGAATACTCGCTGCCAATAAGAATGAGTCTCAGACATGTTGGGGTTCAGGCTTGGCGCTCTGACTGCCCCGCAGAGCCCGTCTCGCATTTTGAGGAGATCCCATGGTAAAAAAATATATTTTCTTAGACATCTATGACTAGACAAAGGACCAAAACACATATTTCAATCCAAATGGGATCACAAGACGAGTCTCCACTGGTGCATAAGCTCGACGTTTACATAGAACACATACCAAATGTCCATAATTTATAGCGGAGCGGAGCGATGAGCCGAAACGTGTCAGGAAACACTGAATGCCTTGCTACGAGATGTTTTAAAGAATGAATGTGTCACATATGCATGACGGCTATAATCTTGGACGTATGAAATGCAGCCGATAGGAGTTGCAGAGGATACGCGGTACAATCATATTGATTTCTTTTAAATTCACCAACCTCCATAATGAGCTAATGATGGTTGATGCGCTTACTGATACGACTTTTGTATGAGCCACTTGACTCGACCTGAAGCATTTAACGACTTATCTTATAACAATATTCGATCTTTTTGGAACTTACTCATACTTTTGGCACATGTTCGACTCTAACATTCTTTCCCGACCCCAAGGGCCAACCGACCATTGGCGTGACTTTGACTCTCATGTTTTCCGTACCTGATCACCATGCTATGGCACGCAGATGTAACTCACCATAACTGAAGAGAAGTGGTGGCTCTAATAGAGATGGTGCATGTAACCCAAAAGGTTGCACAAGATCACGTAAGTATCAAACAATCATGCTTAGCGAGCTTCACAGGTATGCATCAGCCTGGTCTCCTCCTGCTCACGTTTTTTATATATCTTGTCTGGGAAGCAAATTTCTAAATGATTTTTTATTCCGATTGTAGGAAGGATCTCCCCGACTATCGAGCAAAATTGTCTTTGTAAATTTGCCAAATAATCTGAGAGAAACCAGTCTGAGAATCAACTAGGCAATGAAGGGCATCAAACTTCCCGAGTTAGGCACCCACGACAACTTTGTCGACTTGTGCGACATAGTCAATTCGCATACCAGGAAGGATTCAGTGTTGGATGAAGAGCTCGTGAAGATGACCAACACAGTGCCAAGCCAAGTGCAACAATTTATGGACCATTTGATAAGAGCTCGAACTGTGCTACAACAGTTAAACTCCAGTCTGGGAAAGTACCGAACGCATGCAATGGACATCAGAGGAATACATGTGGCTCCAATGGAACAACATAGATTTTCGTGGGCCTAAACTTGTGAAGAGTTGTTTATCAGTTGGTATGAGTATGAGAGAAGTCACCCTTTCAAGTGATATCTCAAGTTGACTGTTAAAGAAACTGTTAGAAGATGACACCACGTGGTGAATTTTGTTTTGTTTAAACTGCACTTAGCCGTTATTTTCAATTGAATTTTACATTATAAATAAAGACATCTACCAATTAGTTAGAGGTCAATGGGTGTGGTAAGAACTCTTTCTTTCTGGTTGTTAAGAATTATTTTGAAGCTGTTATGAATTGAGAAGTCCATTCTGGACCAGAGACAACTTATTTTCATCAAATGCATGTGATGGGACGTGGAGAAGAACTATTTCCTACCTTGTTTCATGAATGATGTTGTAATGAGTAAGAGCTAATTAATCTATTTGATAAATCGTAGAGAAGAACAACAACATGGCGGAAAAGGCTCACAAGCCAACACTAAAATTATTCACTCCAATGTTACATATTTATAGTAGAATGGGTGATGCCACCTCATAGAGAGATTTTCTCTAGATCCTAAAATCATGCATGATGACTAGGCTAGGCAATCTTAACTAACTTATTAGTCATCACTTGAGGATATATTACTAATATCCTAAATGAATAATACAAATATAGGTGACAATTTAGACTTAGTGATTGGTAAAGGTAAGCCATAGGCTAACAATCCCCCCCTCAATTACAAGTCCGATCAATAATACCAACAATAAAGCATAAACTGGTATCAATTCCAAGTCTTCATACTAAAATTCCTGTGTTGAGCCTCAATAAAGAACTGCTTGAAAAATTGCCAATCTGGATGTTGAACATGTTCATTTGAAATGAACTGGAAGAGAGCTGAGATATGGAAGTGAAAAACTGTAATATCTAAACATTTTCTGATTGATTGACAATTTGATCATTTTGCCAAGTATTTTAGCTAGAAGAATCTGATGTCTTTTGCTAATTGGTGAACATGTAGTATCACCACTCTACTATCAGTGTATCAATGAAAGTGCTCTCTGAATCTGTGGTTTGGGATGACCACTGACCAATTGATACCATGTATCTGATGGCTTTTGGATAACCACTAACCAATCTTGACACTTTTAGGTGTCCAACAACATCCCAATGTATCATTTGTATGATTCAATTGCAAGTCATTGAACCATAATCTTTTCAAACTCTTCCATCTATGGAAAATCTCACTATGTAATCATGTGAGCCAGGATACATGCAAATTGTTTACTTAATGTAAACTCCAATCTGATGAGAGCGAACCAAGAGAAGTGAATCAACTTCTAGTCTCACACATCCCTGAAAAATGTCGGACAACTCAATCAAATGCCAAGCTGCAATGCAGAAGGATCCTCTTGTCCTCTGCTAGGTGGAGTGACCATCTATGTGAACCAAACATCCACATCATTGCTCTCAAAATCAAAATCTATATGATTCAACTTAAACTTATTGAACCATAATTCTGTCAAAGTCTTTCATCTACAGACCGCAGTTGCCCATTTGGAAAATTTCATGCCCATATGGCATACTTGATGTTTGTTGCTATCGAAACTTTCTGTCTGACAACCAATTCCATCATCAATTCCCCCCTTTGTCAGCTGAAAGGAGACACCACAAGTGGTTTCATGAACCATCTTCACTGGAATTTTGAACTACCCCCCTTAAGGTGCATGAGAGTTAAATCATTGTACTCCCCCTTTCTAGGCTCAAGAGAGTACCATACTTGTTTCATTTGAGTACAACACAAAGTGGGCATGCAGAAAAAAACACATGTTATCTCATCCCGTGAGGGTCATGCTCGAAAGCTACGCCATAAGGGGACCACTTATGTGAGGTACAAAAATGTTATGTCATACAAGATTGGTCTTTACTCAAGATTGAATTCTATGGTAAGACTTATATAATCGCTTGGTTGTTGATGACCATTTCCAAGGATCAATCCACTCATAGTGAATCTTCAATCTTGCAGGTTTCTTTAGTGTTGAACATCTGTTTGAAGAATGGTTATGCTTGCCACAATGTTGGCAAGGATGGAGATCAAAACATTGATTCTCCTTGTGACCAAATTGATTACAATGTTGGCACTTATCATTTTGATGTTGAACTTGAACAAGTGAAGTTGAAGCTTCTTGAAGGAATCCAACACTTTGGAATTTTATTGGTCTATAATAATCAAGAATATGAAAGGTAACTTCCTTGTCATATCCAAGTCATGTTCTATTCTTGTTGTAGATGATTTCTTCCCAAGCTCTGATGATGGGCTTGGAAAGAGTATTATGAACCTGTTGCTTTGAAATCCATGGAAGTGGATTTACTGCATGTTGATGCATCATTGAAAGGTTTTCTTTACTGAAATCAAAAGAAAAATCTTGAAATGTAGGTTCATGAATAGATTCAACTTCGTCTGAAACGGATTCTGAAGTTGTATCACTATGTTGTTCCTTCACTGACTGTTGATCAAAAGCATCAACATCATAGAGAGGGTTGTGCTGAACAAAAACTAGTTCAGAACACTTCACTGGCTGTTGATTTTTGAGATCTATCAACTCATCATTCAATAGTTGAGATAGAGATTGAAGAAGTCTAACTTTAGCTTGCGTCACTTGCAAACAAGTTAGCACTGATTGAAGAGTTGTCTTGTTCAATATCACTCTCTTATCTTCAGTGGTGTTTATTAGAGTGTTCAATAACTCTAATAATTTGAGACTTCGCTCCATTTGAACATGCTCGCTTGAACTTCTCGTTCACTTTCTCTTCTCGATCGCTTGAATTTATTTCTTTCTCGCTTGTACTTGCTCGCTTGAATTTATTTGCTTGAACTTGCTTCCAAGAAGTTGAGGATGTCGGTTACCATAAAAAATGCATCCCAAAGACTTGATGGTTACAATGATTTGAGCTTCAAGTACTCAACCTTGTCAATTATGACTCAAGGGTATCGAGCTCAGCCGAAAATGCACCTTATGATAAATTCAAATCAACTCAATTTGAAAAAAAAGACAAGTAAACTTACAAAAGGACATTTTTCAAGTTACAATAAATCTTGATTCTGAAGTTGAATTAATCTTCAAATTTGAATCTGTTTTGGAGCTTTAGAGTCCATTCCACCTTTGATGTGTTGCACCTTTCATTAATTTCTTGATTGGCATGAATTTGTGCTTGTATGTGCTCAATCATATGCTCTTGATTGTAACTGCTTGACTTAGTACTTTGTGTGTGTTGCATTATGCAATTGGTTACAAGTGTCAAAACTAGACACAAAATCACCATATAAAGCAATCATAACAAAATCACTGACACACTACACAAGGTGTACCTCAATCCCCTTATTCAATTTCAGGCGGATCTAGGACACTTCAACACCACAAAAAATGAACTTTTATTATTCTTAATACAATGATCTTCTAGTTGCCCCCTTGAAATGTACATTTATAAAAAAAAAAAACTTTAATACTTTGTCTTTTCCTTATAATTCCCAATGCCAATAAAAGTTTTATTTAATTTTTGGCATTTAATATTTTAAAATATACATGTTGATGCACACAACCATTGGAGGCACGTGGAGATCTTAGCGCAAAATATCTTGGTCAGGCTGCAAAAATGTTGCAAAGTGGATCTGGATCACTATATTTGATTGGATAGCAGGATCATTGGATTGGATCACTGCCAAATTGGTGCAAAATAAACAAGAATAGCTTAATCGATTACTTGTTAAAAATCATGTGCTGCCTGCTGGAGATCTGGAAATCATGGGAGATCTATGCGATTATGTACCGTCAATGACTGCAATCTATAATAACTTGTCATAACCGCGCTGAGTGAAGGGCATGTTTGTTAAGCAAATTGTTGATGAAGAGATCCTTGAGACTGTTGTCAGTGCCACACACTATTTTGATTTGTTGATTGACAAAAATTAACTGCCAAGACACATTGCATTCTGACCTTACCAAGCTCGTTCCCACGCTCATACAGGGCCATATGATGAGGTTGTTGACTTAAGAAGTTTTCGTGGAGACGTTTTGTATAGATCGTTGTTAATGGAGGGACAATACAACCTTGGGCTTTGCCAGATTGGTTTGGATGCAGGCCTCCAATGTAATCCACTCCTGGTCACATCTTATCTCGATCTCCAAGGTGCTCACAACATCCAAAATAGCCGATGCATATTTCGTTTTGCAGATCCATCTTTCCTTGGTAGATCAATATATTGACTCTCGCACCTTGATTTGCTTGCAATTCCATGCTTGGCTTGCACATTGAACAGTTCCAAGGCAATCAGATCCATGTTCAATTTTTCACTTGCAACTGTACCAACATCGATTCAGATCCAATTTTGAAAAACTGTTACAGAGGCACATGATCCACAAGAAATTGTTGTTGTTGCTTCACCTATGATGATTGATCCTTTGTTTATTGGGCATCAAATTTGCATAAAAACTCAAGAATAGAATACAATGAACAGAGAAGGGGCATCAAATTTGCACTATCATTGGTGAACAAATAACGGGTTGTATTCATTGGATCCATTGATAGTGTGACAAGATTCTTTTCACAATGGTGCACATCTACACTTATTTTTCTTTACATGAAATGAAAACTATTTTGTTGTACATATCCATGGCAAAGTGAATGATTCATAGATCTATAAAAGAGAGAATAATCAAGAAACAAATATGCATTTGTTACTCAAAACCTGCGAATGTTTCTGTCATTGTTGTTGTGACTATCTCTACGTTGTTGTCAATGATCTTTCATCATGCTATGAACTGATTCATCTTCGGATGGTGCGCGAGGTCGAAGACATCAAAGGGAATGTTACAGCGTTGTCATCCCGAGAACAGATGGGGTACACTTTCAATGCTCTCAAAACCTATCTCCTTGAGATGGTTGAATTGTTGGTTGATAGTGTGAGGAATCTAGTTTTTCTTGATTGGGAGGTTAAGGAGCAGCTAGAAAAAGTGAAATCAGAGATTGCAGAAATTTCGAGCAATCCCCAAAGTTTGATTCTAGAGGCACTCCATTCAGCTGGATATTCTGGTGCATTAGGGAATCCTCTCATGGCTCCTGAATCTGCTATAAGAAGATTGAATGGCACAATTTTAGAGGAGATGGTCACAGAAAAATATACTGCTCCACGCATAGTGTTGGCTAATGAAACACTGCCAAATCTGTGAGCTTCTCCAGAAATGCAGATCTACGTTAATACAACATCACAATTACGATCTTTCCAATGCACCTTATATTCATTTCGTACTCACACAGATACGCTCGACCCTTCCTTCTTTGCGAACCGATTGCTAGAATTTTCAGATCCTTCTTTGCATGTTATTCACCATAGGTGGCACCTTCAACACCAACAGAAAACTCTTGTGGCATAGGCTCCTTCTTGTACGCAAAAGATCATGGCAGGCTCCTCCTTACGGCCCTTCCTCCAGTGATGCACAGGTTGACTAGTCTTCACATTGTTAATGTGCCTCTTATCTCAGCACTCCCACCTGTCACACGAGTTTCTCCTCCACGATAGTTGTAGCTACCTTTTGCGGTGACTCTTACTCTCTCACGATGATTTGAAAACAGAAACAAAATAACAAACACACAAATACAGAAAACTCACATCAATATACTCTTACAACTAATGAATACTACCTCTTAATCTCTCATATTCATGGGCACTCCCGTGAGGGATTAAGCCCAGACAACACATTTCTTCACCATGGAATAACCAGACCCATAAGACTATTGTGGCTCTGATACCAATTGATAAATCATAGAGAAGAACAACAACATGGCAGAAAAGGCTCACAAGCCAACACTAAAATTATTCACTCCAATGTTACATATTTATAGTAGAATGGGTGATGCCACCTCATAGAGAGATTTGCTCTAGATCCTAAAATCATGCATGATGACTAGGCTAGGAAATCTTAACTAACTTATTAGTCATCACTTGAGGATATATTACTAATATCCTAAATGAATAATACAAATATAGGTGACAATTTAGACTTAGTGATTGGTAAAGGTAAGCCACAGGCTAACACTATTGTTAAGTTATCTGGTGCAATATTTTGTTGTTCTTTACTTTAATGATGAAGATGAATCATTGTGTTATTGTGTGATAAATGATTATGCTAGATGAATTATTTTTCTTGCCATTATCTTATTTCATATGTGTTTTCTTTCTGATAATTAGTTTCTCAGATAGTAATTGGATGCTCACATGGTTAATGTATTAGTACTAGGCCTGTGGTATAGAATCGTTGTCTCCATGCTTGAGCAGCGGGTTATCCCAAGTTCAGCCTCTTCCCCAATAGTTAGAACTTAATTATGATTGTCACCAAGTTGGTTTATACTGACTTACATCTCATATCAGTACCACCCAAGAGAAAATACAAAAAGAGATAGTCTAAAACTGAAGGAAGAGCCTTCACAAGAAAACATAAAGCCCATTGATAAATTGGCCGGATCGCAAGATCTGGAGAACCATTCCACTATTAAATGCCATAGAGTTTAATTGGGCCTCAATGGCAGGTTTTGTTCCTATTGATGAATCAAGGGATATAGGACCCATCAACAACATGCTGACAAGATCTATTGGTACATTTCGAGAAGTGATCAACGGTGGAGGCCAAATATGAGCCAACTCTAAAAATATATCAATGTCGTTCATTCAAACAACAATCAACGATCACTATTAGAGATTGTTCTGAGTCCAAGAGAGACCGATCGAAGTACTAACTCCAACCATTTAAACTTACACTCTGAATACTACTGCACCAAAAGAATCTGACCATTCAGTCAAAAAATGATCAACGACTAAGGAAATTTTGCTCGAGTAATATAATCATGGTTTAAGGTCCACAAAATTTGTCCATGAAACTACGTGAGTACTTCTGGTGATTGGTATGAGAATCGATCTGAGGCCATGAATTTGAATTTCACCAATAGAGGAAAGTTTATAAACATTGTTCTGTGGATTTGGAGCCATTAGGCTATCATACAGATACTTTCCTCAAGCACTAAGGCATCCCTATGCCTATGTCATGGTACCTTATGACCATTCCATGAATTGGAATTATTGCAAGGATACACTCGGTGTTAAATATTCTAGCTAGGATACATGGGTCCATCGTAATACCAGGGAAGACAAACATAATTAATCCATACAAACCTGTTAGTTACGAAAGCATACCAAATACGCATTTTACCGCCCAAGGGATTGCATATACTACAAGGATTCATTTTAGTTAAGTGACATATCTAGCCATAAAAGAATTCATATGATGCAATTATTCATACAGTTCCATCATTACTCAAATACACAGACATGCAAATAAAATAGCCAGTCTACTCATTAAACAATCTTAAATCCCCAAGTATACAATTACAGTCACCAACCCCTCATTACACTCCACACACAAGGTATAAGCAAACTTATCTGTTACAATTGGTGACCATCCAACTGAATTTGGGTGTTTTCCTTTCCATCCAACTATAGGTTGTGTGTGCTCAGTCAATTTGGCAGTAGGCCATCCCCATGCCAAGCCATGATACCACTAGGGAGTCTCTCCCAAATTCTCATGGAGATCGCCAAGTGCAGGTTACTCTCCTTCATACCACTGTTAGTCAATATTTTATCGTACCCACCTAGACCAGGTTGTTACAAGGTTTATTAGATGCTCTCTAGCATCAAGCTCAAGACCTTCTCAGCTCAGGTTGGGATCTAGGCTTTCCAACTAGCCCTATAACCAATTTTTTCTTGAGACTCATGTCTCTCCTACACTTTTTTTCTCCTTCCTATGTTAAAAAATCCTCCCAAGTTCTCCCTTTTTATGTCTATCCCTCATCCTTCCTCTATAGACCCTAAAACTCTCATCCTCCTAAAATCCCCCCTTCGAAAGGTTCTCAACCTATACCCTATTTTCTTCTATCAGAAGGGAGATTGTGGTTCATTCATGGGAACCTGTGGTGACCTTTCCTGATGTCCTTTAGCTAACAATATAGGTCACTTCAAGAAGTATCCCCATACTTCCATTCATTGATGGTGGTTGGCTTCTCAACCACCATCCCTTTCTCATTAACTGATTTTCCTTGAAATCAGAGTTAAGGGAAATATCTTAATATTTCTAATTAAAATATTTCAGCAAGGAGGATTGGTCCATCTTATCATAATGAACCCCCTCTAAAGGATTCCTCACTCTTCCATTTAGTGGTATCATAGTCATTACTTCAATTCTTCACCCAAGAGTCAATTTATTGGCTTATTGAATCAACAATAATTTAATTATAGTGTCTATGTGCCATCGCATGGAAATCCTCAATCATGATTAATTTACAAGCTGGGGGAAACAAGAGTGTTACATATATGAGAATTTCCCTTCCTTTATGTGAAACACATATGACCTATTTTAGAGAATATATGCCCCTCTTCCTCCATGTCTCTCTACCTTCTCATATTTATTCTTTGTGCCCAATTTGCAGGTGGATTCGCACCCTTCTCGATCTACGTGTAAACCTTAGGTTTTTCTCCTTGTAGTTTCTCATGCAGTGTTTGAAGCATACATGCTACATTTGGTATACGACTCAGTGTGTATTGAATTCTCTGAAGATCTATCTTTTTTTCATCCCACATTCTCCCACACATAATCATAAGAAGACACACGTTGGAAGAACCCAAGTGCTATAAAATCCTTGCAACGTAAATCTTTGGTATATCGGCAAACCATGGATACAATGTCTCTCCCTCTCCTTCGTAGGTACTTGAGAGTTTTCACCCATTAATACCACATGCACACCAACATTCCATTCATCAAGAGTCCAGGATTCATACCTTGCCTAGGTCGAAATCCACCAGGAACATAAACAACAATATTTGGTCTGAATCAACAGCATCATTTACACTCATATGGTGAGAACCAGACACAGTGTTAGGTTTTCCACTATAGTTTAAACCTAAACTAAATCCCATCATCACCGCTCGACCTTCTCAACTTATGTGTAATGAGGGGTAAGCTCTGCGGGATGGATTTCTTCCAGTGGAGATTATCCTTCCTTCTTTAGTTGGAAAAGAAACTATCATCTACCATATTTCAAAGAATTCTAAATTCCCAATTTAAGAATTTTTATTATACAATTTTTGGATTGCAATGCCAAAAACAATTAAGTATTCTCCATGTAAAATGGGTTTGGGTGCTCTCCTTCAATTACCGTGAGGCAAAATGTATGTACAAAAAATGAAATTTGAAAAATAAAGGTGGTATCCCTCCTCTATGTAACCCTAAACCTAATCATACTCCAACCGTGAAATTTCATTTTCCTCCAACTTCAATTAGATGGAAACATAGAAAAACTGCCACTATTGATGTTTCTCATTTGTTGGTTCCTGAATTCCTCTTACCTGTTTCTTATTTATCGGTTCCTTAATTATTTTTTTCAGTACCATTTGATTCTATTTAATGTAGAGGCCAATACCATAAGTTTCATCTCCACTACAAGTGAAGTTGAACATCAACACATGCTGGATTTTTCTTGATAATAAATATTTTGCTTCAAAGTTGTGTCACCTTCTCCATACTTGGATGCATTTTGAGAGGAGTATGATATAAACAGATGAAAACCCTTATATCCAAGAAAGGAGTCCTATATTTCTCTTACAAACATGGATTAGCCAGGGTGAATAGTTCATAGTGCAAATGCATAGGCATGTGCAACCTATTCACGGACAAATATTCAAAAAAAATTCCAGTGCTTAACTTTGCAGAAATTTCAATACAAATTATGTATTGCCTGGATTCTCCTGATCTAGCAATTATATGCCACTATTAAATACATAATTGCTTCTACAAATATTCTTGTGGAATTTAAAACACGGTCTCCGATTGCAATATCAAGAAGAAAGATCAATCGCACATAACACAGATGTTTTACCGGGAAAGCATAAAGCTAAAAACCCCACTATCATATATTATGTATATCATGGATCATGAAACAATCTCATAGAAAACTCTAATACAAGAGCTCTCAGTACAATACAATCGTCTCACACTGTCATACAAAAATCAACAAATACATGTGCCAATTCTTTGCCTCCAGACAGCCTGCCTCCTCTACGCAATCCCTGCTAATGGAAAACCTACAAAATGATTCGAATTCCTCTTGCCTAGTCTGCGCATTGCTCATGGTCACATCCACTGTGTGTGTGATTGCATGAGTGCACTTCACTCAAATCACAACTGATAGCCAAAATGTCCCTTTCAGATGTTATCTCAACTGGTTCTCAACTAGATCTGACATGCATGTAGTTAACAGTGGTAAATCTTTGGTTGAATGTGAGATCACTGATTGTGAATTAATTAATAAATAATTCACTGAACTCTCACTAGTGTAAGTTTAGTTACAACTAGTACAACTAAGCTTAACTCACTTAACTAAGTTAAACTACTTCACAACTCACATAACTACACTTATAACTCTGTTACAACTTCAAGTCACTTAGTTTCAACTAATTCGACTTCCATGTCCCACCAGTCAACCTTTGAACTCGAATTTCCTATAGCTAACTGATTTTCCATTTCAGTTAACTATTTTCAAGTAATTATGAGATAATAGATTAATATTTATTGTCCAATTTATTTAAGGGAAAAATAAATTAGACACACATTTCTTGTTGAATTTTCAACACTCCCTCTCAACAAGAAAGGGATTATCCTTCACCCCAATCCTGTCTCTATGGTATTCAAATTTGCTCCTCGTGAGCACCTTCGTCAGAATGTCTACATCCTGATCTTCTGTAGGAATGTAGTGAAGCAACATGATATTTCGCTGCACACAATCTCTGAGATGATGATACCAGATATCTATATGCTTAGATCTATCATGAAAAACAAGATTAATCGAGAGTTTAATGCAACTCTGATTATCACAATGAATCACTGTCAGATCTAAATGAAAACCAAACAAACCAACCAAGATCTTTCTCATCCAGATAGCCTCACATGCAGCTTGACTTGCTGCCATGTATTGTGCTTTCGCTGAACTGAGTGCCATGGATCTTTGCTTCCTACTGTACCAAGAAACAACTATAGATCCGATACTAAAGAACTCCCCTGATGTTCTCTTTCTATCTGTTGGGCTGCCCACCCAATCTGCATCCGTGAAGCCATGCAACTTCACCTCATCTGTTTGTCTGTACCATAAGCCATACTCAGATGTGCCCCTTAGGTATCTCAGTACATGCTTTCCCAGCTTCCAAAAGATCTTGGTAGGCTTAACCATTGCTTGACTCAGCTGGTTAACCGCATAGCAAATGTTCGGTCTCGTGTTCACTAAATACATTAGCAAACCCACTAGTTGTCGATAGACAGTAGCATCCACTACCTCTCCAGAAGTAGCATCCTATTTCCTCCATTTTCCTGGAAGAGAAGTATCCATGGGTTTGCAACCATCCATGTGAAACTTACCTAGTATCTCCCTTACATACTTGCCTTGAGACACAAAAAGTTCACTATCTCACTATCATATTTCCAATCTAAGGAAATAATAAAGGAGGCCCATATCCTTCATCTCAAACTCCTTTGCAAGGTCCTGATTGCATGAGTGTAGTCGTTGCTCATCACCAGTTAGTATTAAATCATCAACATAAAGAACAATGATTAAAAGCTTACCCTCCACCACAATTTGGTATAGGTTTGCATCCGCTTCACTTTTGGTGAAGTCCAGTCCGGTGAAATAGTTGTATATCTGAGTGTACCAAGCACGGGGTGCTTTCTTCAGCCCATATAGCGCTCTCTTGAGTCTGCACACATGTGACTCCCTGTCAAAGGTCTCAAAACCTTCTGACTGCTCAATGTACACTTCTTCCTCAATGATCCTATTGAGAAACACAGTTTTTACATCCATCTGATGAATGCGCCAGCCCATCTGCGCTGAGAGAGCAAGGATGGTCCTTATGGAAGAATATCGTGCGACAGGTGCAAAGGTTTCTTCATAATCTATCCCCTCAATCTGTGAGAAGCCCCAAGCCACAAAACCGGCCTTGTATTTCTCAACACTCCCATCAACATCTTGCTTTACCTTGTAGATCCATCTCGAACCTACAACTGATTTGTCGACCGGTCTTGGGACAATTTCCCATGCACTTTTTTTGACAATGGAGTCATACTCCTCCACCATTATATCTACCCATGTGGGATCCCACACCACTTCCTGAAAGTAATATGGTTCAGTCACAATACATTTTCTCATGAGAGCCATGTATTTGGTAAATCGATCAGGAGACTGTCTCTATCTGCGCTATGAAATAGGGGCTCCTACATTCTGTGCAACATCTAGTCTCAATCTATCAGCTTTTGTGGTGTGCTTTCTACCATTTTTTATGGATGGCTCTACATGATTGGCTTCCTCTACTCCATGAACCTCCTCATGTGGCTAATCCACATCTTGAGACTCATCTTTGGGAACCAGTAGTTCCTCCTCTACATGCAAGTCTAGATCCCTCTCAAGAAACAACCGCATGGCTTTCCCCTCACTGAATTTTATATCCCATCGCATAACAGTCATCTTACTGTTAGGAAAATACACACGATAATTATGGGGTGTTTATGTGTACCCCACAAATATCCCAACTTCAGCAGTCGGTTCTAGCTTCTTCCTGGCATCCTTGGTCACATGCACATAAGCATATGAGCCAAAAATCTTAAAATGAGAAACATCAGGTTTCTTACTAGAGAAAGCTTCTTCAGGGGTACTCATGCCAAGTACTCTATGAGGAAAACTGGTTTTCACATAAACCGTATTGTTGCATGCTTCTGCCCACAAATGCATTGGTAGGCCCTGATCATGCAACATTGCTTGTGTTGCACCCAAAATCATTTTGTTCTTCCTCTCTATGACCCCATTTTTCTCTGGGTTATGAGGCACTATGAGTTATCTTTGAATTCCTTCTTTGCTACAGAAGTCTTTGAATTCATTAGAGATGTATTCTCCACCATTATCGCTCCTCAGAGCCTTCACTTGCCTCCCCGACTCTTTCTCCACAAATGCTTTAAACTCACAGAACTTTGAGAATGTTTGATCCTTCTTCTGCATGAAGAAGATCCAGCATCTACGAGAAAATTCATCAAAAAAAATAACATAATACTTATGTTTTGTTGTTGAATCAACCGAGAATGGTCCACACACATTTGTGTGAACTCTCTCCAGGATCACTGAAGCAAGGTTCTCCTTTTCATAAAAGGTGGACTTTACATACTTCCCCATGGTGCAACCCTTGCACTGATCTAACTAAGCAAGTGTTCCCATTGTAAGTCCAGTAGATATTTGTTGCATGATCTTCAAGGCTCCATGATGAAGATGGCCCAATCGGCTGTGCCATAATTCACCCTCATCCCGGCCCACCAATTTTTCTGCCTTTCCCATCATGGTAGCGCAACCATCTACCTCCATCATGTAGATATTCTTAACTCGAATCCATATCCTCTTGACTTGACCCATTGTTTTATGTCGCAAAAAATCTTTTCCACCGCTGAAAAAAATGTCATAGCCTCTGTCCTCCAACATTGCGACTGAGACCAGGTTTTTCTTCAGACTTGGAACATGCATAACATTTTTCAATTGCAATGGTTTACCTGACTCCCTCTGAAAGGTAATGGTACCATTGCCAGTCACACTGTATCATCCATCGTTGCCCATCTCTATATGCATTTTGAGATCTCTCTCCTCCAAGTCACTGAAAAAACTCCTTATCTCCCGTCATGTGGAAGGAAGTGCCACTATCCAAATACCACACAGATCCCAATGCACTTGAAGCCATGAATGAGATCAAAGATAAGTCAAGTTCAAATTGTGAGGCAAGGGCCTCACTAGTTGCAGCTCCAACAACCTAATTGTTCTTCTTATTCTGCGGACAGTTAGTAGCGAGATGCCCATGTTCGTGACAGTGAAAACACATCACTTTGGACAAATCTAGCTTCTTGCCTTTAGACTCAGATTTTGAATGGAATTTATTCCCCTTCCCTTTCCTTTCCTTGGTAGCCAAAGCACAATCCTCTTCATCATCATTATTTGATGAAGAGTCATCTCTAGTGTTCCTCCTAAACTCCTCTTGCACTAGATCCGACCATAGTCGTTCCCAATCTAGAAATTTTTTCCTTCCATTGATAGAGCCTTGATAACTGTGCCAACTCTTGGGAAGTCCTAGGAGATCCAAGCTCACCAAATCATCATTAGCAACTATTATTCCCACACTCCCCAGCTCATCTCGACATTGGACAAACTTCGTGAGATATTTTGGAATGGAGTCACCCTTCTCCATCTTGATCTTCCTGAGTTTATCTTTGAGTGCCAATTTCCTATGGTCGCTGTTGTTTTTCAATAGATCCATCAAATTCTTCCACATTGCATTTGGTGTGGCTTTCCCATGGAGTCTTGAGACATTGTGGTCTCATACTCCCTCCAACAGAATCCTCCTCGCCTTTGCCACTTTCTTTTGCCATGCATCAAGATTTGCAGTGTCTGCAACATCTGGCTTAGGAACATCTTTGTCAATGAATTCCTTCAAGACATTGTCTTCAAGTACTGCCTCCATCCTGTCCTTCCAAGCAATGTAGTTTGAGCTTCCCTTGAGTGCATACTCTAACCTCAAGCCATTGAAAGCCATTTCGATCTTGAATCAGCTATAGCAGCAAGAAAGTCTTTCTGCAAATTCGAATTCTATCCAATCAGAAACTCAGCTTATGTAATCTACTATGCTATGATACCATGTAGAAATTTAAATACAAATTATGTATTGCATGGATTCTCCTGATCTAATAATTATATGCCACTATTAAATACAGAATCACTTCTACAAATATTCTTGCAGAATTTAAAACACGATCGCCAATTGCAATATCAAGAAGAAAGATCAATCACACATAACACATATGTTTTACCGGGAAAGAATAAAGCTAAAAACCCCACTATCATATATTATGTATATCATGGATCATGAAACAATATCATAGAAAAATATAATCCAAGAGCTCTCAGTACAATACAATCGTCTCACACTGTCATACAAAAATCAACAAATACATATGCCAATTCTCTGCCTCCAGCCAACCTGCCTCCTCTGCACAATCCCTGCTAATGGAAAACCTGCAAAATGATTCAAAATCCTCTTGCCTAGGCTGTGAAGTTATCATGGGAACATCCACTGTGTGTGTGATTGCATGAGTGCACTTCACTCAAATCACAACTAATAGCCAAATTGTCCCTTTCACCTGTTATCTCAACTGGGTCTCCACTGGATCTGACATGCATGTAGTTAACAGTGATAAATCTTTAGTTGAATGTGAGATCACTGATTGTGAATTAATTGATAATTAATTCACTGAACTCTCACTAGTGTAAGTTCAGTTACAACTAGTACAACTAAGCTTAACTCACTTAATTGAGTTAAACTACTTCACAACTCACATAACTACACTTGTAACTCTGTTACAACTTCAAGTCACTTAGTTACAACTAATTTGACTTCCATGTCCCACCAGTCAACCTTTGAACTCAAATTTCCTATAGCTAACTGATTTGTCATTTCAGTTAACTATTTTCAAGTAATTATGAGATAATAGATTAATATTTATTGTCGAATTTATTTAAGGGAAAAATAAATTAGACACACATTTCTTGTTGACTTTTCAACAAACTTTTGGAAAGAATATTGAGTGGTTTTGTGGAGAACCAAAGACGACACATTCATCCTAAAGATAAATTCCACTCGATAATCAAGGTATACTTGCAAATAGTATCTTTGTAAGTTTACTTGTATTTTTTTTTGTAAACAAGTGCATTTTTGGTAGAAGCCGACACCCTCCATTTGTTGTTTTCATTTTTGAATATGATTGTTAAAGGGTGGAGTTGCAAGAAACACTGTGATGTTTTAGCTATGGCTCAAATTTATGAACTATTAAAGTTATTGAACACTCTAATACTCTCTTCCATGGACAATATAGTCCCAACTGACATAGAAACTCTCACCAATGTTCTAACCTATTTACAATATTCGTAGGAAAAAATCTAATTTCTACATCTTGAATCATAGATCCAACAAGAAGAAATACAACAAAAGAATATTTGACATTCTAAACTAGTCCTTGTTCAGAACGATCATCTTTTTGAAGAAGATGATGATGATGATCTAAATCAACAGTTAATACAGAAGCAACTCAGTGAGCCATCTTTAGATATGAATGCAGATGAAGATCATCCTTCTCTTTCCAAGACAATCATTAGACCCTTGGAAGAAATATGGAACAACAAGCATAGAACATGTATCATATATGAAAATGAAGTAACCTTTCATATTCCAGATTATACCAAACCAATCCGGTTCCAGAGTGTTGGATTACTACAAGAGAATTCATATTCACCTGCTCTAGTTCAAGAGAAGATTATGAAATGCCAACATTGTTAGTGAGATGGCCACATGGAAGATTATTGCTTCGATATTCATACTTGTGAGCATTGTGTAAAATACAATCATATTTCAGACAAATGTTCTAACCTCAAGAAATATGCAAGAGTAAAGAACCACTATGGGTGGATCACTTCTTGGCAATGGTAATCAACAGCCAATAAGATATCTCAGTCATACTGTAGAATTCATTCTCAAGTATTGACACATATTGGAGTGAAATGATTTGCATCTTCTCACCTTGTACTTGACAGGGGGGAACTATATCGATTGAGAGTCAGGCTTCAAGTTTTGAAGTCCTATCAATCAAGCAATAACAAGCGAGCATGATTCGGTTTATGGTCACCAAAAATCACCATATCATTTTCTGGTTTTCCTTAAACCACCACTTAGTATAAGACTTACAACTTATGCTAGACAAAGATTTGTGATTTTACTTAAACCTCCACTTGGTAGAAGGATTTCAACTTCTACTATAGAACAATTTATGGTCATCTTTAAACCAAAATTCGAAGACATTAACTTCCATCTTCTAGCTAACTTAGGAAATGTTTCGGGAACCATTGATCCTAGAGACAAGTTTCAGAGTTTGTGGTCATACGTAAACCACCAGATTGGTTTGTGGTCTTCCTTAAACCACCACCACCATTTAATAGAAGATATCAGCTTCTACTAGCCTTTTGGTTTGTGGTCATCCCAAAACCACAAGATTTAGAGAGAAAATTCAACCATTGGCAGATGTCCACTTTCAAATTTCAATTGCACACTTTTATACTTTAGTTCTCTTCTTGGACTCACACACACCTCTTCGGATTAAGGGGGGGAATGTTAGAAACGTAATCTGTTAAGGTCACTTGGAGAAAGAATATGAAACATCACAATATGTTAATAATCATTATAAGTCCAAGAGACCTTGGAAGATGAATCTAAGGTCATATGAATTGTATTTATACATGTATCATATGAATAATAAATACACTTCACACTTATCCTAATTCGTGTGTCCAACATATAGTTATTTCTTGAAATGGGTGTTAAATTATGTTTGTAATGTAATTAATGTTTTTATGTTGTTTGCTACTTTTAGGACATATATTATATGATATCACAGTACATGTTGGATGCATAAGACATGTATCAGGCTCTTAAGCCCAAATAATAAACTTTTAGAGTATCTGGTTGATCATCGAAGTTCATCTAAAATTTGTAAGATTCATAGTATAGGTTTGAGTACCACTTTTTAACTCAATACATATTAATTGTTTCTATTTTAAAAAGCAATGAAATTAAAACTCTAATTTCTTATATCACTAAGTTAATGGTGAAGAAAGTTTATTAAAAACTAAATGATTCTATTGAAAGATAGTGGTGATTTAATAACTCCTATTAAAATTTGATAACAAATTCATTAGATTTAAATTGAACCAATAAAAACACACATTATTTGGACTAAAGACTTTAAAAAATTATAAATCATTTTAAAAAAATGAATATGGTTTATAAATTTTATTTTACATATAACATTTTTGAATCCCTCTTGTGTAAGAGGTGAAACTGTAACTAGGTTAGTATCTAGTCTTATATATGATACTAAGGCTAGATGCTAATAAAAGGCACATGATCCCAATTAAGGTAGCCTCAACGATGACCACAATTGACATTATCTTTCTTACATATACTATTTTGGAAATTGTCTTTTTGGTCTTGGAGTAAGCCTTAAACTACTTCTACTTGGCTAAGAGCTCATCTTCCTTGGAGGTAAGGAAATAGGTTAATGGCCCAAGACCTAGAGGAATAACGTAGAAGAGAAAGTATTCCCCATTACAAATCACCAATGTGTTAGCCATAATGATCCTAAAGTACTTCTAAAACATAGTATTTTCCTAGGATTATTAATTAGAAGAATAAATATATTCCAAAATTGTTGAACATGGACACTTATCATCTTCACGTGATTATGTGATAAGATGTACATATTAAATCTAGCATATTATACAAGAATAAAGAGCTTATTCAAGCTATCTTCTTCTCATGTGAGCCTTGAGGATGATTCAATTTGTATCCCTCACATCAATAATGTAATTTTATTTTCCTGATTAATGAAATTTGTGTGTCTAAGGACACTTTGGTATCATAGTGGTGTCAAATGTTGTTATGATGCAAATGTTGAAGAGGGGACTCCATTTCTAAAGATATTGGAATACTTTGTAGTGTTGGAAAACATTTGATTGATGTGACATTTGTTGTCTAATTTTATTAAGGAAAAGAAGGTGATTGAATCCTTAGTTCAATCTTGAATGCGGTCTAAATCTAAAATTTTCAATTTTTTTATTAGTGACAATTAAGCTTATTAATAAAAAAAATGATCTCTATTTTTTTATCAAGTGATATCTCATCATTAGTGATTTTTTAGCCACTACATGCTCAGATTTGAATGTTTCTTTTGATTTCCATTGTTTTTCCATCAGGAGTGTGCTTGTCCTATATAACATTTACTATTACATAGGGGTTAGTATAAGTAACAATTATTTTCCCCAATATAGTCTAAAATATATGTTGGGATCCTCCCCCTCTTTCTCTCAGTGTGTGTTTCTCTATACGCTTTATTGTTTGGCCACTTCTATTAAATAGAAATTTGTTTCGCTTGAAGGAAAAGTTGTCTTCTTCTTCATCCGAGCTTATAAATTGCTTGAAATTTGATGAATGTTACATAGATCATTATTAATCTTTAAAACAAAGAGTAAAATATTTTTCACCTATCGGGAATCCTTATCCATTGTTTTTTAAGTGTAGTTAAGATTGGGTTAACATAGGATTCCATCTCAGGATAATTTTTTTATCGAGAGAAAGTTGTATGCATAAGCTCTGCAAGGTCCACAAGTATGTGACTTGCAAATAAAAGTTAGATCACAACACTGAAAACAATATTGTCCTCATGTCACTAGAATAACATCGCTCGTTCATGTTTTGCATCTGATGTGGACACCTGTAGCAATAAAATCAGCTCCAATGAATCTGCCTATTAGGGACCTAACCTCTATAACCCCTCATGTAGGTAGAATAATATATTTTCCATGTAATAAATGTTGACATTAGTTAATAAGGCCTATTTAATAAATGTGAACAATTCAATATAAGAAGACCTAATAGAAGCTTCCGCTTCTAGAAATATATTCCTCTAGAATGTTCTTTAGAAGATAAAATTAGTATAAATAAGAGTAGGTGGCATGAGAAGTCTTTGTCTTGAGAATTGTTGTAATATATCTCTTCTCTGCTAGAGGTTTCCCCCTCAAAGAGATAAGTGAATAGTTCTTTCTTTCAATAAAGGTATTATTATTGGTATTGTTATTCTCAATATTTTACTGTTTCATTGGTATTTGTTGAATATTCATGTTTATGCATATTACATCACTTCTGGTACCTTACACTGCCATGCTCGATGATAATATTAAATTACTTATAAGAGAATACATCACCACACTACTGAAAAATTACTTCACATTAGGAATTGGTCATGTGAATCCCAAAGAAATGTCATTGAAATCAGATCTAGCTCTAGAATAGTTTCTTTGACAGAATTGCTAGCATTCGCATTTCCCATTACCATGACCGTGTGGGAACCATGCAGTACAAGAACATGAGTTGTCTCACTGCCAATACCAATTGAAGTAAGCCATATAAGAACAAACCATGAGCATAGAGCTACCAATGAATTCAATTAACACTAAGCACAGAGCCCACAGGTCACCCACAAATCACATGGAATCCTAGTCAAGTTTTATTCAAAGTTTGATTTTTTTATT
>ML794983.1:148136-177185 GCA_009831015.1 Picea engelmannii | reverse complement strand
TCAGAGAGAAGAAGAAGTAAAAGAAGGCCGGATTTCAAGGGAGGATGAAGTCTTTTGGTGATGTGTTCTAAGGTATGTTATTTTCAGGTCATCTTACCATTTTTGCCATAACTTTTTTTCTAGAATGATTCAGATGGTGAAATTGATATGGTAGTTAGAAGACATATCAAGGTACCTCTGGTAAAAATTTCAGCTCTTGATTCGCTATAATTATGGAGATATACGCTGTGGAATATAGGGTTTGTGACCAGTCCTGAAAATAGTCAAAAAACAGGTGTTCCGGGTAAAACAGTCATAACTTTTTCATACAGACTCCAAATGCAGTGGGACCACTTCCATTGAAAAGAGTACGGACTGTAGTTTATTGTGTACAAGTTTCAGAATCAGATGTTAAATATTGAGCGCGGGGCATGCTGTACAAGTCGGGTCTTCTGAACAAACCAGAATTGAATAAAGTTTTATTATCTCTCATATATTCTTGGGTGGAAGGAAGGGGCAAGGATAGAGAGTTCAGATCTCTCTTTATATTGGAGGATTGTATCTTCCTATTGGAGGTTTATCCCTCCCTTTACATTTTGGAAGATGTAGCTACCTTTGGAAGTCATTACTTCCCTTGAACAAAAAACTATTGATTATTTCTCATATATTGTGCATGGTGTATTGTGGTGTATTGGTGTAACTCTTATACTATTGTTCATTTCTCATAGGATATAATTGAATGGTTTAAGTATAATTTGAAAAAGGTTTTAAATTGTACTTGATACCGATTCACCCCCCTCTCAGTATCAACACTTTTCTCTTTAGATTGCTCTCATTCCTATTGTGTTTCTTGTTGTATCATTGCTTGACAGCCTATCTATTGGGTATGTGTTATATTCTTTGCATGTGTGTATGTGGGCATGTCAGATTCGACAACTGCATCTGACGATCCCTCGTAGTAGTGATTTGGATGTGTCATGTGCACCGAGCACTTTCCTAGGGGGGTCCCAGGGGGGGGTAGGTATGCCCCCCCCCTAGTTATGCGCAACGTTCGAGGCAGTGCCCCAAAATTTTTTTTTGGGCGGTTTTTGCTATTTTTAGAGGTTTACTAAATTAATCCCAGTTTTAGGGATTAGGGTTTTGGTATCTACGAAATACCTAAAAACATTGTATATATTGTATAGTGAATGGAGAAATTTGATATAATGAATATAAGAAAGGTTTTCCCAGTTGAGGGTTTCCAGTATAAATCTCTGTGTACTATGTGAATGAGCCATTGATTAAATTTTGTTTTGCTTAAGAATCTATATGCATTGCTTTACTTCATAGGTTTAAAAATTACATGTGGTATCATAGATAGGTTTTTGGCTTCAGAGGGACACCTTTGTTGTTGATGGTTTGGCTTGTTCTTGATAGATCAATTTTATCTTGGGTCTGTGATAAACCTGGGTTTAGTGGGAGCTTTTGCAGTGGTGATTTGAGTGAAAAAAGAGGAATGGCGAGTTCTTCTAGAATCGAGATAGAGAAGTTCAACAGTAAAAACTTTGAGATATGGAAGCTGAAGATGGAGGACCTTCTTGTAGAAAAAGAACAATGGATCATTGTGGATCCTGGTACACAGCCTACCGGTATGCAGCTTACTAGCACACAGATGACTGGTCTACTAGTGCACAAAATACTAGTACACCACCTATTGGTATGTCGAAGGAAGATTGGGAGAAGTTGGACAGAAGAGAAAGGAGTACTATTCGACTCTGCCTGGCAGATTCGGTGTTGTTGAATGTCACAGGAGAATCTACAGACAAGGAACTATGGGATAAGTTGGGGAATTTGTATCAATCAAAGTCCCTAGTAAACAAGTTATTTCTTCGAAAGAAGTTGTATCATCTTAGGATGGAAGATGGAGATTCTATGACAGAACATCTAAAATCCTTTAATACTCTAGTAAGTCAACTTGGCTCTGTTAATATTATGATTACAGAAGAAGATAAGTGTATTACTTTGTTATGTTCTTTGCCAGACTCTTGGGATAATCTGGTTGTAGCAATAGGTAGTACCACTCAATCTACATTGAAGTATGAGGATGTAGTTGCATCCTTGTTATCTGAAGAGATGAGGTGAAAAATCATGGATGGTCACAACATAGATGTTTTATTTGTAAGAGGGCGTACCCAAGACAGGAACCCTGGTAAGCCTTTGGGGTGGAGATCTGAATCTACAGGTAGATCTAAGTCTCTAGGAAAATATTTGAGGAAATGTTGGAAGTGTGGTAAAACAAGTCATTATAAGAAAGATTGCAAGTCTAATAAGGTTGAAAAACCAAAGGGATCTGATAGTACCTCTGATAGTACCTAGCATCTACAAGTACACATGTAGACCGTGATGTATGGTTGATCAACTCAGGTGTGTCATACCATATGACTCCTCACAGGGAGTGGTTCTCTGAATATGAAAAATATGATGGTGGTGATGTATTCCTAGGAGATGACTCGACGGCAAAAATCTTGGGACGTGGAAGAGTTAAGTTGTTGCTAAAATATGAAAGGATTAGAACTCTCCCTGGGGTTATGCACAATCCAAAACTAGCCAGGAGCTTAATATCTATAAGCAAGATGGAAGATGCAAGAGTAGATACTATATTTGGAAAGGGCACTTGTAAGATGGTACGAGGAGCAATGGTGTTGATGAGGGGAGTTCGGTGTGGAACTATGTACAAGTTGTTGGGAAGAACTTATACTAATGGGTGTAACAGTTTTGTTGTCCCTGAGCAGATAAATGAAGGAGACAAGGCCAATACTATTCCAGAAAAGAAGACCATGTTGTGGCATCAAAGACTGGGGCATATTGGAGAAAAGGGCCTTCGAACACTACACGGTAAAGGTATGGTTGAAGGTATGTCTAATTGCACTCTGGATTTTGATTTCTGTGAACATTTCATATATGGTAAACAAAATCGAGTAAGATTCCCATCTGGTGCTACAAGAGCAAAGGGGATCTTAGAGTTGATACACAATAATGTGTTTGGACCTATTCATGTTCCATCCCTAGGTAAATCTATGTATTATGTTTCATTCATAGATGATTTTTCAAGGAACACATGGATTTATTTTCTTAGAAAGAAATCTAAGGTATTTGATAAATTTAAAGAGCTTAAGGCTCTGGTAGAAAATTAGACAAAGAAGAAAATAAAGGTATTGAGAACAAATAATGGTGGAGAATTCTGCGGAAATGAATTCAAAGAATTATGTAAGAAGTGTGTTATAGCAAGGCATAAGACTACTCCATACACTCCTCAACAGAATGGATTTGCAGAAAAGATGAACATGACACTGATGGAAAAATCAAGGAGCATTCTCAATGGTGCCGAGTTAGGACAAGAATTTTGGTTAGAGGCAGTGGGTACAACATGTTACCTGGTCAATCGATCACCTTCATCAGCGTTGGATGATAAAAATCCACACGAGGTATGGTCTGGAAAGAAACCCTCTCTTCAACATCTTAGAGTGTTTGGTTGTGATGCTTATGTATATGTTCCAAAGGAAAATAGAAGTAAGCTAGACAAAAAGGATGAAAAGTGTATCTTTATTGGTTATAAAGATGGTGTGAAAGGTTATAAGCTTTGGAACCCAGAAACCAAGAAAAATGTTTACAGTCGAGATGTTGTTTTCAGAGAGGTAAAAGTGTCCAAACAGGAATTCCTACCAATGCAAGACGAACCTGAGAAAATAGATCTTGAGTTGGATGATGAAAAATATGAATCATCTAAAGAAGAGGAAGCAAAAGAAAAAGAAGAAGAACCTCATACCCCAGTATTGAGGAGATCGGTGAGAGATAGAAAGCAACCAGAAAGGTATAGTCCACCTGATTTTCGTTCCAAGTTTTCTTTATCTATTACTGATGATGATCCCAGAACTGTCAGGAAAGTAGTGAATTCAGAGGATATTAAACTCTGGAAGAAGGCCATGGTTGAAGAAATGGATGCCTTGGATAAGAATGAGGCATGGGACATAGTTGAGTTGCCAGCTGGAAGAAAATCGGTTGGTAGAAAATGGTTGTTCAAGAAGAATTTTAATGCACAAGGTAAAGTGGAGAAATACAAATCTTGGTTAGTAGCAAAAGGTTATTCCCGGGTAGAGGGAATTGATTTTGGTGAGATTTTTTCTCTTGTTTCTAAGTTAACTTCTATTAGATTTATTTTATCTAGTGCTGTTGCTTTTGATCTTGAAGTGGAATAGATGGATGTGAAGACAACATTCCTACATGGGGATCTGGAAGAAGAAATCTACATGAAGCAACTAGAAGGATTTGTAGTGAAGGGAAAGAAAGAGTTGGTTTGTAAGCTAAAGAAGCCACTATATGGTTTGAAGCAATCACCTAGGATGCGGTACCAAAAGTTTGACACATACATCCTTAGATTGGGATTTGTGAGAAGTAGGGATGATCACTGTGTATATTCCAAGCAGGTTGGTAATCACTTCATTTATATAGTGTTGTATGTTGATGACATGTTGTTGGTAGGAAATAACATGGATGTTATCAAGGAGGTGAAATCGCAGCTATCCTCCAAATTTGACATGAAGGATCTCGGTGTTGCTAACTTCATTCTGGGAATGGAAATTAAAAGAGATCATGCAAACATGAAACTCTAGTTGAATCAGAGAAAATATGTTGAGACAATATTGCAGAGGTTTAATATGCATGGAAGTAAAGCGGTCAAGGTCCCTATTCCTATAGGTGTAAATTTATCTGCAGATTAGTGTCCCAAGACACGGGAAGAAGAAGAGGACATGTCCCATGTTCCATATGCCAGTGCAATTGGTAGTTTGATGTATGCAATGGTCTATACTAGACCAGACATTGCGCATGCAGTGGGAGTTTTGAGAAGGTATATGTCAAAACCAGGTAAGGAGCATTGGACAGCAGTAAAGAGGGTCTTCAAGTATTTGCGTGGCACTACCAATTATGGATTGTGCTACCAAGGAAGACTAGGATTGGACAGAGTGGTGGACATACATGGCTTTGTTGATGCAGATTGGGCTGGAGATATGGATCGCAGAAGATCTACAAGTGGGTATGTGTTTAACCTATTTGGAGGAGCAATCAGTTGGATGAGCAAAAGACAGGTTGTAGTGGCACTCTTAACTACAGAAGTTGAATACATGACAACCACTCATGCAAGAAAGGAAGCAGTATGGTTACATAGAATGTGTTTAGGTATTGGGTTGGTACAACAAGTAGTGAGATTAGATTGTGACAGTTAGAGTGCAATCTTCCTGGCAAAGAACCCAGCTTATCATTGGAAGACAAAGCATATTGATGCTCAGTATCACTTTGTGAGAGACATGGTTGAGGAAAAGAACGTGTTGTTGGAAAAGGTTGACACTTTGAAGAATGTTGCAGATTCATTGACAAAGTCTGTAAGCATAGAAAAGTTCTCCTGGTGTAGAGTAACAATGGGCATTTCTTCCCTAGATTGTTGACTATATAATATTGGGACCCCTGGATGCAAAGAAAACAACAAGTGGGAGAATGTTGGGTATGTTTTATATTCTTTGCATGTGTGCGTGTGGGTGTGTCAGATTCGACAACTGTATCTGACGATCCCTCGTAGTAGTTCTCGGTGGGTTTCATGTGCGCTGGGCACTTTCCTAGGGGGGTCCCAGGGGGGGCACATGTATGCCCCCCCTGGTTACGTGCAACATTCGGAGCAGCACCCCGAATTTTTTTTTTGGGCGGTTTTTTCTATTTCTAGTAGATTTTTCTATTTTTACTGGTTTACTAAATTAATCCCAGTTTTAGGGATTAGGGTTTTGGTATCTACGAAATACCTAAAAACATTGTATATATTGTATAGTGAATGGTGAAATTCGATATAATGAATATAAGAAAGGTTTTCCCGGTTGAGGGTTTCCGGTATAAATCTCTGTGTACTATGTGAATGAGTCATTGATTAAATTTTGTTGTGCTTAAGAATATATATGTATTTCTTTACTTCATAGGTTTAAAACTTACACTATATTCACTCTGGGTCTGAGTTTTCAGCCTTCTCCCTTGCCTAGCCTTGTTTCTTGAAACATATACGCGGTTTTTGGTTTGACGGTCGCGTATATATGCATGTTGTCCCTCTGCAACTTGCGTACATACGCTCTGTTTCCTTGAACATTCATGTACATCAGCCTTCTTTTCTTGTTTGGTGGGTTTGGTGGTTGTTGGGTGGGATTTGATGTTTGCTAAGTCTTCTTGGGTCTCTGTAGTGCATGTTAAGTGCTTGTGGGATGACGGGAAACCTATCTGGGGTTGAATTTTTGAGTGGAGTCTTTCTCATCACCTTTTCATTTTTATTTTCCTTGTACATTGGGCTGGTTGTTCTGCTCCTTGGTATTCTGCTTGAGTTATCTCTTTCTATACACAGTAGAGTTTTTATATCAAGTTGCTTTTTAGTCCATGCATTTTCATTTTTATTATGTTGAAAATAAAAAAATATTAGGCCTTTTGCATTTCTTGGCATTTTGGTATTTTGAGTCCTTG
The DNA here is from genome assembly GCA_009831015.1 of Picea engelmannii. Classification (NCBI taxonomy): domain Eukaryota; kingdom Viridiplantae; phylum Streptophyta; class Pinopsida; order Pinales; family Pinaceae; genus Picea; species Picea engelmannii. The sequence continues at coordinate 170,678 of ML794983.1, read as the reverse complement.
TCATTAGCTTAGTGCATGTAATGAAAGATTTCATTTTTACTTCAGAATTACAGTGTTGAAATTGAAAATTGCATTGTTTTTAGAAGCATATCATTCATTGAAATTGAAGTTAGACTTTGCATTATATTCATATTTACTTTTCTTGCTGAGTCATAACATCATGAGTTTCACTACCATACCTTTTTGAGTAATCATGACCACTAAAATTAACGCTATAAATTAAAATTGATTAGTCACGATTTTATTTTCTAGGGTGCACAAACTAGATTAGGATTTAGTGCCTTGGAATAGGACTTTGTGAGTAAACTTCTCCAAGGCAATTAAATCAACATATGTGTCTGACAAAGGGAATGGAGAAATCCATTATATAATTGGTAATATCAGGAGGCTCCGCTCACAACGGAGTTAATCACGAGGTCGCGCGAGGTTGGTTGAAGGCATATCCCCCCGATACCTTCTTAGCATCAGAGATATTTCTGGGGATCTTACTAGTTCTTTTACCTCCATGAGAGGTTGTACTTTGAAGGTTTCAGACTTTGCTACCCTTCCCATATGGTGGACTTGACTTACGACTGCTTGTCTTTGCATCGGTTATACATTGGTTTCTTATTTTCTTGACTTAGGTGCCACATAGATTACTTGCAGGGGTTATTCTGCAGGTACCCTGGGTCAGATAAGGGTTGGACAACACATAACCTTTATGGAGGATTACCTCTTTGGGGGGATCTGACTGACTGGTTTTTAAGCCCACAAGAGCCCTTATAATTGATTATGTTACCTACAATATTTAGCAGGGAGTCTCAGGCCCCTCTTGGGAGAGACATACGTTCTTTAGGGAGGGAGGCCACTTTCAGCCACTTTATCTCGTTTGTGTGCATATTGGCCATTTGACTTTTGGTGTTCTCTTTCATTATAGTTGGCCTTAAGAGTTTATACTAATTTTTTTATATTTTGGATAGCGAAGTCCCTTTGGCTCCCTCATTTATTGCTACCCCCCCTCCCCCCCATGATGTTCACTCATCTCATGGGGGAAAATCCATCCTTTTTTTCTAATGGTATGCAGAATTACGACACTCAGTCCATGCATGGGGTCTCTAATAATTTTACTATTGATATGTCTTCACCTTTTCAATCCTCCCCCTAGACCACTTATATGAATCTCAACATTGGATCCAGAGGCACCATGGCCCTGTTGCCTACATCTTCGTTTGATATGAGTCATGTCCCTCAACCAACCCTCATTATGGGAGGTTGGAACCTCCCCTCTTACAGATCCGTTCCTAGTTATGCTCTTTCAAGAGCCAGTGCTCAAATGGGTGCTTATTCTACTAATTACACCCCATCCGTGTATCCTTCGTCCATCGTGCTGGTTCCCTCTAACATTTTTCCCATGGCGGGTCCTCATATATCCCTGGGTGTTTCATTCAAGGAGAATCAGTTTTACAGTTCAGGCTACCCTCGTTACGGAACCCCTTCACAAGGGGGCAACATATATCCTCACTTGAATAGTCCTTATCATACTTCCGTCTCTTCTCATAATTTAGTGATGATGCCCGTACGCACCTCTTTGGATCAGTTAGGCGGAGGATACTACCTTCCCGAGAAGGGACAGGGGATAAACCAAGACCCTTCCTGGTCTGCAATGTTTCAAATCCAATCTTTCCCTAGACCTTGGTATCAAATGCCACAGCCCACCGCTAGTCCAGTCACTTCTAGTCATACTGGAGCTCCATCACCAACCTCTGCCAGTCATGTTGGAGAAGGGTCGACGAACTCTACAAGTCGTTTTGACGACCCGCACCCAGCCATTGCTATTCATGTTGGGGGGATAACTTTAGTTGCCACGATTCATATCAATGTCACATCTCCAACCTCTGTACATCATGTAGGAGATGACTCTCTCACCTCTGCTAGTCACATTGAGAGCATGTCCCCAGCCATTGGGAATGACGTTGGGGGCATCGAGAAGCCTAGAAGCCTCATACGTAAGCCTAAATTCCTTTGCGGGACTTGTGAAGGAGATCACCTTACTCGTTTTTGTCCAGCTACAACTGGGATACCAGAAGCATGGTTCTCACCCGAGGGCTCTTTGGGTTTTGAAGTGTCTATGGTTTCCCCACACACTATTTCTCCTTTGATTGACACGATAGTAATGACACTGCAATCCTCTCCGGACGATACCCCTATTGTCGAGGGTGATGTGTCCCCTATCCCTTTTATCCTACATCCTCTTCAACCTAGAATTGAAGAAGTGGTCATACCAGTGCAATCTCTGGTCAATCCTACTCCCCTTATGGAGGGCGATGCATCCTTCAACCATGTCATCAACATCCCCGATAATGCTCCTTATGAACACGAGAGAGTTTTTCTATTCCCGATTTCTCTCCCTCCAAGTACTAAGGAAGTTCCCTTTGATTGGGATGGTCTTGTGGGGTATCCAATGCCCCTGCCTATGTCCTTTCCAGTAAGAGACATTATCCGATATATCATGGAGGTGATAACCTCTTGTAGCGCTTTATCCTCCTCGACTTGGAGAGCTTTGGGTTTTCCCAAGCTTATGTCGGCTATTCATAAGATTCTTACATTCCAAATAAGTCCAGCATGGGATCCTTGGCCTCCCCCATGACTTGCCTCTTAGAAGCTCCCAAACGAGTCCGAGTTAAGCTCATTTCTGACTCATCTAAAAAGAGAAAATATTGCCGAGTCATTTGTCCCTTTCACACTCGTTAAATTGGACTTGAAAGGTCGTGAGTCTTAGTTAATCTCTTTTCCGACAAGTTTATCCCTTTTTCACACCAAGTAGACTAAATGTCATAAAAAAGGACATTTTTTTGCGTTAATTTGTGATTGCATCTCATGCCCTTACTTGCAGTATTTAGCCTTTAGTCGGTTCTCTTTTTCTGTTGTAAACTCTTTTCCTCAACATTTTTTGCATCCTCAACCAAGAGGAGCCTCGTTTATATCCTTCGCAATTTGACACCCTATACCTAGGAGGGAACATTCCCTCGAGTGTCCATCTCCCACATGCATCTCCTTGCATTGAGCATAGGTATGTTCCACAATTGGAACTAGTTTTTCTTACTTGTGACACTCGTTTCCTCCTCTGTATCATAGCATTCATTTGTCTATGAAAAAACAAAAAAATATGGGTGGGAAGGGAGTATTATCTTACATTGGCAGTGGTCGTGTCGCCTTTGAACATAACACAAAGTTATTGAGTCCATTCATCATCATAATTTTGGGATTAGCATGGCATTATAAAGTTGAGCTCATTACAGAGTCTTCTCTATCGACTGGTTACTCTTCCAGACCCTATAGAGAATTTCATTGATGCCTCCTGCATCTCATGGTTTCATCATTGAGTCTATGCTGCCAGAGTCTTCCATATGTCTCATGCTCTTGTTCAAAGTAAGTCTATCAACATGTGTCGGCCACTTCTCAGAACTCTTGACTTTGCATGTCGGCCATACCCTCAGTTTGTCTCAAAGTCACATGATACTGTAGTCCTATCATGCACCCTAGTCCTACTTTCATCATTGGTAGGTAACCTTGAACCCAACGGTTGACATTTCATCATTGGTCATTGACTGGGTGGTTTCCCTTGTGCTCGACGACAAGACATCTATTCACACATTAGGATTCATGCAATGTATTGGATGCCATTAGCCTTATTGGTGGTTTCCTCGCCTTTGTCAGTGGTTTTCCTTATTGGTTGTTATTCAATGGGTATTTTTCCTGTACCACTTGAACTTGGCACACGTGAAAGACGCACAAGGTCGTTGGTTCGTGAACATGTTCTTCATACAATTTCCTCCAAATAATGAAGCTTCTGCTTTGTACCTCTTACTGACTAATGAGAGATGCCTTAATGCTTCTCTTTCAACGAGTCTCCTTCCATTAACTTCAGCTCATCTATTTTGGAAATGGGACCTAGAGTCTTATGAGTACCTTGAGGCTTGCAGTCATTAGTTGTAGGTTCTCTTACCATCGACAGTTGGGAATACATCAATGTCTCTTGATCGATGGATTCTTCAGGTGTTCGACACCGACTCCTTTATTCACACTTGTAAGAATGTACTCGGTGCCTTGATACCTACATTCATTATCGGTAGGTTGTCTTGCATTTTTAATGGTATACCTCAATGATCGATAATCAAATGGCATCTCATCGTGTTCAACCTCAACTCCTTTATTCACATGATGTAGACTTGCACCCTTGGCAGATTGTGTAGAAGACTTGAAGACATCAGTATGTGACCACAACTTTCCTGAGCTATTGCTTCCTTTTCATTGGACTAGTACCTATATGACTTCAGTGATCATGGGAGATCATATTGTACTCCATTGTATACAGATATCTTCAGATTGATTTTGGGACTATTCCTACTGAGCCGTGTTCATGACTGTGATAGCCTTTGACATGTAACCGCATTTGTATGTGCCTATTCATGGCCACAGATAGTTGTTTGGTATATTTTCACATGGATTTGTAGTGTAATTATAATGGCAACCATGTATGCAAAGTTAGTACATAATGTAATGAGCAACTAGTTCTTCCAGTTGGTTCCCCATCACTCCACTTCTGGGTTGTTTATAATGTATTTTGTCCATTGCAGATACTCCTCTGACCTCACACATTAGGGGGCATCTGTTATAGAAAGATTTTCCTCACCCTATGAAATCTTGCACAGAAGGCCTTTTTTCCATTTCCCCATGTAGACTTATCATCCCTGTTTGTAAATCCCAGAGCTAAAAATACATATTTTTCCACATGTACGCACCTTGCATACTATACAAGATGCATATATGTAGGTTGCACCACTAAATCCTGTGTTCATCGGGATTTGTGCCAAAAAATGAAAAATGGAGTTGGGTTTCCATGTCACCACAGGAGATCTATGATCCTTGGCCTTCCATATACTGGAAACGTTCTGAATTAGCCCTTCAGTTCCATTTGAAGGCTATAAATGGGTCAATTCTGAGCTATGGAAAAGAAGAGAAAGAATTCAACTTTGAGAGCAAAGTTACTCTGGAGAAATTGTTTACTTCATTTGAGTCTGCAGCCCTTTGTCCTTTAAGTCTAAAAACAATGTTCAGCCCCCAAGCTCTTCCCTTATTGATTGAGAACCTCATTGTTTCTCTTTTATGAACTTGCCTTTGGTGGAGGCCCAACTAGAAGGAACTTAGTTTCTTGGTTCTAAACCATGTCGACACAGAAGTATGTAACATTTTCACTTCTGTTGACCATATATTAATAGAAATACTCTTTTCCCGTCCAATTGATATCTTGCAAATATTTGAATTATTATTCCACGGACGTATTTGTCTTGTTTATTAATGGATTATGTTATTGAATGTGCTAACATCATTTATTATCACCATATGCTTGTTGTGCTTGGTTTTTGAGGACTAGTTGCAGGTATATTTCTTTGGGTTAAGTGCTCAATGGTGGACTTCAATGAACATCTGGACGAGGTAGGCCTTTTATCTTGTCTTGCTAGCATATTTGTTCACATAGCATACTTGATAATAGAGTTGATTTCTGCAATCATTTCCATCTGTTGTGGTTTACCCTAGCCATATATATTTTTTCCTCGTAACAGTAAATAAGATGGCCTTTCAAATAAATTACACCAATGAAGAAAATGAAAAATTGGGCAAAAGTAGTATATTCAAAAGGCTATAACTTTCTGCTCAGAGCTCAAAATTGATCAAGGGGTAGTCCTTAGAAATATCTAGAAGAAAAAAATCCATCTATGTTGGATTTGATCAATTGAAATTCTTAGCAAATCAAAAGAATGAAACTAGTGGCCTTTAAGGGGCATAAAATATGCATAATTATCCATAATTATAAATGTATTCCTATCTAATAATGATTCTTGCATGTACATTGTGCAAAATTTTGAGGAACAGAAGCATGGAATATCCTAGAGAACTCATAACCATGAGGAAGAAGTGAGGGGCTAGAATATTAGTTTGGGCAATGTGGAGACAAAGTGTAATGTGCATAGAAGAAAAGAAGAACTAATAGAGCTAATAAAGACCATGAAAAGATTAAGAATGGAAGTACACCACTATAGATATGATAATGAGACAATAATCAGAGCTCAGGAGGAGGAAAAACATTTAAAAACTCAACTTATATAGAGTCTAAACCAATTACAAAGGAAAGTCAAAGTTGGATCAGGTTTAAGACATGAGGAGGAAGGAGGACGTCATGCAAGCAAGGAGAAATACAAAGGATCTGGGCATTGAAGGAGTGTTAGTAGGACTCATGGACCACATTACTCACCCATTCATTCATCTAAATATTCACATAGAAGCCCAGAAGTGTCCCCTGTCAAGCATCAAAGAAAAAGGAATGAAGTGGACAATTTGTAAGGAGAGCTCGGGAATCTTAAGCCACCAACTTTTGATAGAGAGAAAAAAATGTATAAGAGGCTAAAGCCTAGTTTCTTGGAATCATAAATTACTTTCAAATCCATAACTACTCATCCAACTTAGAAGCCAATATTTTCATCTAACATCTACAAAGGAAGGCTTTTATGTGGTGGGACCAACTAAAGAAGGTCAAGCACATCAATGAAGAAAAGATCAGTCGGAAGCAACTTAAGAGATATTTCCAGCATCAATATATTTCATAACATTACTATGAAAAAATATGCAAGAGTTCTTTGAGCTCAAGTTGGGGAATATGTTCATGGAGGAGTATGAAAAGAAGTTTCTAGAGTTGTTGAGGTATGTGGGATTTATCAAGGAGAAGGTGAAAAAACATAGCTTCTTAAGTAGATTGCCACCATTCTACAAATATAACATTCAATTTGATGAACTAGAGACTCTGGAAGAGGCCATAAGAAAGGATAAGTACTTGTATGAACATAAAAAAGAAAAATAAATACTATTAGAGTCTTGGAGTGATAAGAGGAATGATAATATGGATCAAAGGAAGAAAGGATTCAAAACTACTCCATCATTTAGGAGCATTTCTATTTCATATCATGAAATCCAAGAAAATTAGAGTAAGTCAAATATGGAAGAATTTTTATGGAAAAGAACAAGACCACTGATCAAATGTTGTGGATGTAAAGGAGAGAACATGTACTTATATTGTTCTCATAAAGGAGACAAAATGAGGACAGTGCGCAATATTCAGGATGCTACTATAGTTGAAGAAATGGGAATAAATATTCCAAGGATATATGAATCCCTAGAAAATGAATAGGAATAACATCAATCTCACATGATTGAGGTGGAAGGTAAGATTACCAATCAACTTGTTTCTATTTGAATTGATTTGGGAGCAAGCCATATCTACATTGATCCTAAATTATTGGATAGATTTCACTTGAAAAAGAGCAATATTGAAATATCATGGTTTGTTCAGCTAGTTATTGGAGCCAAATGAAGAATCAATGGGATTGTCAGGGGTTTCCCACTAGATTTGAATGGAGTGCAGACAATTGTAGATTTGAATATCTTACCATTGGGATCATATGATATCCTAATTGGAATAGACTAGTTGGACAAGCATCATGTTGTCCTAGATTGAAATAACAATACAATTGCATGTATTGATGAAGAAGCAAGGAAAACATTACTAAATGTATTTCCAAGACCAATTTATATAAGGGAGATTTCAACCTTACAGCTAAAGAGATGTTTCAAAAAAGGTTTTCAATTATTTGTATCTCATGTGGAAGATCCATACAAGAATAAAATTCCAAGTATTTAAGAATTTTCAGTGCTACAAGACTTTGAGGATGTATTTGGAGAAATTATAGGTTTCCACCCAAGAGAGACATAGAATTTTCCATTGATTTGGTGCGTGGAGATACCCTAGTATCCAAAACTTCGTATAGGATGAGCACACCAGAGTTGAAGGAATTTCAAATGAAAATAGAAGATTTGTTGAAAAGATGGTACATATGCCCAAGTGTATCACCTTGGGGAGCACTAGTACTTTTTGTGAAAAATAAGGATGGGACCTTATAAGATCACCAAACACCCATTTTTTTTAAATAATGACTATTGTCGTAACAAGGATCATATATTTAATGTTGTTCTTGCTCTTGTTAGATTTAGTATATAATAAGACTTTATACTGCCCATTAATTATGTCACAAATTTCCTCTCATGATAGGTTGAATGTTCAAAATGATTATTATCCAACCACAATTCTCATCTATCAATGCTCGTCATATTCACATTGCAACCATTGTTTCAACGACTACAATGTACAACAGTTAATCTGATCCGAGATCTTTTCATTGATGACATTACATAAATTGCATTAAGAGTATGAATCAAATCTTATGTGCAACATTAATTAAATAAGGAAGAAATATGGAGAAAATAAGATAAATGAGACAATAACACAATAGCTTGATAACAGAGTTCGTCCAACATGGACTACATCTCTGGGCCCTGCTTCAAAGTGGAGAGGATTTATATTATTCTCAACAATAAAATTGGCATCAATACATCATTATACCTCAAATATGAAAATGGAATTTAGATCTATTTCCCAGATGCAAAAACAGACATCATTGGTGGACTCGCAGTGCAAAAACGTATAGAAATGATTGTCCAATTGTCCAAATATGACACTGCTCATCCTAGGCCCTCCCGGGCTCTTCGCCTCAATTTTTGTGCTACCAACCTGCAATTATTACTCCTATTCCTGTATTGGAAAATATGCCCAGACTGTACTTGGGAATGGACCCAAAACATAGTAATAACCCAGGCTTAAATACCAATTTCTCGGGTGGATTATACAAAGAGGTCGTTGGCTTGTTGGTTAGCAGAACTTTAAAAAACGTTTGTGGTTGGGGAAGGTCCCAGGGTCAAACCCCATGGATCCTTCCCCCACTTAAGGTTTTTTTTTTATAACATAGATTAAATATGGTCTAATGACCATATAACAATCCACCGCATATAATCCAAGCTCGCCAAAGTTGGTGTTCCCACCAAACCGACTGCTAAACTTGAACTCTGGCACCCATCTTTGATGTGATGTTTGCACGGAGATCTCAGTACAACACTTTGTTAATACCCACTAGTATGTTTTTTCTGCTGGATTGTATTTGAATGCCATAATAGGAGGATGCACTAGAATATGTGAAGATACGACCACCGTATGTGGGGATACCATCCGGTCTGACCATTGGGTCTGGCGTCGGTCGATCCGATGGCCCATATATATATATATATATATTGTTTTCGGTTCCATAGCCCACATTGGGAATTTCCAGGGTGCCACGTGTCACCCATGGGTTGGGCCACGTGGCACCCTCTCATTCACCACCTTTATCTAGTCACCCGTCGCATGGAGGCTACGTGTCCTGCTATAGGGAGTGCCACATCAGTATGCATGATGTCATGATGATGTCATCCTATATGTTCATGATGACGTTAATTGTACATTCAATGATGTCAGTAGTTGACTTTGTCTAGGTTGACTTCCAACTTTGACTGGCCATATCTTCTTCATTCTAGATTCGTTTGACAAGTTGTTTACACCATTGGAAATATTGCGACGAGCTCTTTGACTTGGCATTGTGTTTGTTGAGATTCAAGGACTTTGAATGTTTTCCCTTTTAGATCCTCCTGGATCATTCCTCCCCACTAAGAAGCTTTTGGGCCTCCAAAATCTGCATCAGTCACCAAGAAGGTGAGGGAATTTCTCCCTCACTTTCTCATTCTTGATCCACCATGCTTTACTTGGATGTGTGCCCTTCAAGCCCACTCGAAGATCACCCTTGCGTGAAGTCCTCGTCCTTCTGTCTAGGATGATATCTTTTGTTAACTCGTCCAAGTATTCAAGAGCAAACTCGTCCACTTATGGTACTGAAACACTCTCCTGTTGATCCATGATCATTAGAGTCTCATAAAGTTTCATTTTTACAACTGCGTATACTTGCATATTCAGTGGTATATCTCAAAATGCATTGGTGCCAATTCTCTCCAAGATGTTGAAGAGTGCATACTGCATACACTATATCTGATCATCCCACAACTTGGGATGTTTGTTGTGGTAACCTCGAAGCAAATGAACCATTGTGCTACTTGCAACCTATCTCTGATTGTCTGTCTATGGATGGAAAGCAGTCCTCTTCTTCAGCTTGGTTTCCATCATTCTCCACATAAACTTCACAAGGAATCAAATGTCTCGATTTGAAATAATTACTATGCACATTCCAAAGTGGACCCATACATGCTTAAATAAAAGATGAACAATTTTCTTAGCAGTGATATTCCTTTTACATGGCATCAAAACATATGTCTTGCTAAACTTATCCACTATTACATACAAGTAGTCATGACCCATTTTTGACATAGACAACCCCCCTACAAAATCCAAGGAGATACTCCTCCAAGGATGAGAAGGAATAGGGAGTGGTGTGTACAACCCCAATTTTCTATTAGTGGGATTAAAAATGCACATCACACACCCCTTTACAATCATGGTTACAATTACATTCATTCGAGGCAAACATAACCTCAGCAAATTCATTACAATCCTCTCTACCCCAAAATTACCAAATACAAGAGATGTGTAGGCTTCTCCAATTATATGCATTTTCACATTATTAGGTATACAAGGTTTACCCAAGTGGTAAAATAGTTTCTCCTGCAACAAAAATCTTTTCACCTACAAGTCATGGATTAGCATCTCAAACACATCGTTGAAGACTTCGTCAATAGAATATTTTTCAACATAGCTAACATGAGTATTCTTCAAAACAATAGATGCAAAACTAGGAGGTCTAAAAAGTATATCTACTCTCATGGAATCTGCACTGGTACTGGTTGCAACCTTGAATAACTGTTGAAGGTCAGGTAGAGCTAGTATTGGTGCAGGGTTGATCCTTTGTCCCAAAGTGTCGAAGGCCCTTTTGTTTTTGCCTCTCCACTGAAATACCTGCCTCATCTCAATCATTTCATTGTTATGTAAAGGATTAAAAACATCGAGAGCATTAGAATTATCATGCTATTTGGTTTTTACAATTGTAAGCACCATATTCTTACAAGTATATATAGCTCTCTTCATTTGAACTGCACTAATAAGTGATGTGCTATCTTCCATGATGTGAGCTCTAACAATATATTCCACTCCATCTTTTGTGAGATGGTACTTGTTCTCTTTTCGGAATACAATTGATTTTATGTCATAAAGATAAAGACTCCCTAATACAATACCATAGATATCCAAAGGAACCACATCCAAGTCAACCTCATCTATCAATTTAGAAGTAATGGAAAACCTCAATCTACATTGACTGGTAACCGTGAAGTTTTGCATTATCATGTACCCAACCAAGGTGGTAAGGTTTCTAGTGAGGTGTTATGGTTAATCCCAATTTCTTTACAATCTCTTCAGATATCAAGTTAACTTGTGAGCCCAGATCAAACAGAGTTTCCACTTTTGTGTGCTTTGTCACTACTTTTATATGGAATAATTCACCTCTTCTTTCATCATTTTCAACAGATGGAATTTTAGAACTTGAACTAGCATGAAAGGAAACTTTACCTTGTAATACAACTGTTTTGATTTTCTCTTCATCGCTTGAATTAGAACCAAGGTCTTGTTGCCTGGTAGCAACAATTTTCTGCTTCCTCTGGCCACCAAATCACTTTGGTCTTAACTCTGGATGCAGCTTCCAACGATGTTCATCATCGTTCCCATATTTTTTGTAATGAGTGCAGAATGATTTTTATCCCTCTTTCTTTGTTGTAGCTTTCCTCTTATCCTTTCCTTTGTATTTCTTTTTGAAATGGTCTTCTGAATGCTTGTGATCTTCTTGTACATTCTTTCCCCTGCTTTCAAGGTGAGTTTCTTGCACACACACCTCATCTAAGTTTGTGGGGTTAAACAATAACAATGCATGTCGAATGTAATTGTGGAGTGCACCAATATACTTCATCAAAGTTTCATGAGAATCTAAAGGAACATTTAATGCAAGTGTTTGTTTCCTAAATTCCTTTGTAAAAATTTGAACACTTTGACCCTTACTGTGTCTTAGATTTTTCCATTCCATCATGGATTTTTTAACATAACCCAGTGGATACAATTTATTTTTCAATGCAAATGTAAATTTAGACCGTGAAGAAATGAGTTTACCATTATGCTTACTGCCTTTCTAAAGTTTTCTCTCCCACCAAACAAGGGCCATGCCTTCCAGACGAAGATAAACCAATGAAATATTCGCCTCTTCCTCTTTGATCTACTATACACGAAAGTAAACTTCGATTTGTCTAATCCAATTATTAAGCTTATTTGCATTAGCTTCTCCATTAAACATGGGTAAATTAAATTTCACATCTAGTTTCAACAATGGCCTTTTAGAAGTACTTGGATGAAAACTATAATGATGGGATTGTTGAGAATGATGAGAATGAGAGGAAGAGGAAGAATAGATTGAACTTGAATATGGTGATGGAGGCTTGGGAGGAACTCCTCCAATCCTATGGTTCACTGAAGAATTATCCTCTCCTTTAACTTTCTTCTTCTCCTCCTTATTTGAAACTCTCTTCTAATAATCTGCATACATTTTTTCTACCATGTCTGACATCCGGTAGAAGATCTTGTGAAATTTCTACTCATGCTCGACATGCCTCTCTTCATCATCCATTTTCCTTCCTCAAGTTGCATGTCCAATCTCTAGGTTGAAAGTATAAATTTTTCCTTAACCTGTTTTGAGCTTGGCCCCAATAATCATTCACACTCACAATTCAAGTCAAAGAAGACTTCTTTGATACCAACTTGATCCAGGATCTTTTCATCGATGACATTACATCAATTGCATTAAGAGCATGAATCAAAGCTTATGAGCAACATTAATTAAAGAAGGAAGAAATAAATTGGCATCAATACATCATTATACCTCAAATATGAAAATGGCCTTCATATATGTTGCCCAGATGCAAAAACAGACATCATCTATGGACTCGTGGTGAGAAAATGTGTAGAAATGATTGTCAAATCGTCCAAATATGGCATTACTTATCCCAAGCCCTCCTGGGCTCTTCGCCTCGGTTTGCATGCCATCGGCCTGCAATTATTACTCTTGTTCATGCATTGGAAAATGTTCCCAGACTGTACTTGGGCACGGACCATGAATAGAGTATTAACCGGGGCTTAAATAACAATTTCTCGGGTAGATTATACAAAGAGGTCGTTTAGTTGTTGGTTAGCGGAACTTTAAAAAACGTTTGTGGTTGGGGAAGGTTCAGGGGTCAAACCCCACAAATCCTTCCCCCACTTAAGTTTTTTTGTTCTAACATAGGTTAAATATGGTCTAACAAACATATAACAATCCAATGCATATAATGCAAGCCCGCCAAAGTTGGTGCTCCCGCCAAACCGACTGCTAAACTTGAACTATGTCACCCATCTCTAATGTGATGGATGCATGAAGATCCCAGTACAACCCTTTGTTAATACCTGCTGGTACATTTTTTCCACTTGATTGTATGTGATTTTCGGAATAGGAGGATGCACCGGAATATGTGGAGATGAACCGCCATATGTGGGATTACCAGCTGGTCCGACTGTCAGGTCTGACGTCGGTCGATTTGGTGGCCCATATATATATATATATATATATATATACGTGGCACCCCATAAATTCCCAATGTGGGCTACGGAATATATATATATATATATTCCGTATATATATATATATATTCCGTAGCCCACATTGGGAATATATGGGGTGCCACGTGGCACCCATGGGTTGGGCCATGTGGTGTCCTCTCATTCGCCACCTTTATCCAGTCACCCGCCGCATGCAAGCCACGTGTCCTGCTGTAGAGAGTGTCATGTCAACATGTTGATGTCGTGATGATGTAATCATGTAGGGTCATGATGAAATTAGTTGTACGGTCAATGATGTCAGCAGTTGACTATGACTGAGTTGACTACCAACTTTGATTGGCCATATCTTCTTCATTCTAGCTCTGTTTGACGAGCTGTTTGCACCATTTGAAAGTTTGACGAGTTCTTCGAATTGACGCTATTTTTTGGAGATTCAAGAACTTTGAATTTTTTCCCTTTTAAATCTTCCTCAATCAAAATCACTAGTCTATTTTCTTAAATTAAGAATAGTTTAAGATGATATGAATAACATAACAAACCTTATAATCATTGTTCGTAAAGTCCATACTTCTTGTAAACTATACATATGTAGGATGTATAAAAAAATTTGTATTAAACCCTTAGAATCCATATCTTAATCTATATTAAATTAAATTCTTAGTCTTCTTATCCATCATATGCTCCATCCATATATTATATAGCTTCCTAAATTATGATAACATATAATTACCTACCCTATCTTTCCAATCACATGCAATGCTTGTAATATTTATATGATATAAAATCTATTTGGGCTCCACTTCATCCCAAAATTCCCAGCGTTCACAAGTTTATTCCCATAATCGAAACCCATTACATATAATAATTACTACAACCACTTTTATTGAAGAGTCTAGAAGAGGGTGGGTCGAACTCACACGTATTCATTCCAATATTCATGTGGAAGGTTAATGGCACACGACTCAGCCTTACCTATCCCCACGTTGTGGCCATGTAAGCGATAGTCACTCATGCATGGGATGAGTGTGAAAACCACTTGGAAATAAATAAATTCTATCTCCAATTCTCAAATTCATTGGGATTGGCACCATTGTTATCACCTACCTCTTCATTAAGACTCTACGTTTTAATAACCTCTTCATTAAGACTCTACTGTTCATCTTTCACAGCTTGCGGCTGTGTTTATATATTGTAAATGAATTTATATATCAATAAATTCGAGAAAAATTTTCATGGGAAAAAAAAAAAACCCTGCGTGGGTTTGTGTGTTTATTCTTTCCTCTTCCTCAAGAGCTCATTTCGAAGTACCTTCCTTCTCATTAATTTCACAACTCCTTTTACATTTGTTTAGTAACACAAACACTCTGCTAGGGTTTGTATAGAGGTACATATCAATAATCTGATAGAAGAGGCCGAGAATCTGCATGGGTTTATACTCACGCTCGTGCCAACCATAACACCCAAATGAAAATAGAGGGAAAGGCCCCTGAACCGACGTTTAAATCTCAGAGATAAATCACCTACCTCCCAAAGATACAAAAGTATTTGTTCCATATTAATTGACAGAGTTATTATTGTCCCCAGGGTTTTTATCGGTCTTTTTTATCTCTCTCTATATATTCTTGTTCTGGTAATCATAATAATTTTATGATGACAATATTTCCCTATTAGATTTTTGTTATATACAATGTATACATAGGGTTTGCTATTTCTGTGAGTAAAAGATTCACATGCCTTTGTTTATTACCTCTACACTCAAATACTATTATAATATCTTTACTCTGTTTATCTTACTGATTCAAATGGAAATGGTGAAAATCTTACTGTTATAATATTACTGTTATAATGGTGAAAATACTATTGTAATATCTTTACTCTGTTTATCTTACTGTTTATCTTCTAGATTGGAAATGGTGAAAATCCCAATAGGATTTTTCTTTTCTGAAACTCATTTATTGTTAGGATTTTTCTTTTCTGAAACTCATTTATTGTTTCCTATACAGATAGGTGCATACAAAGACTTCTGTCAACTATTTGTTGGTTTCTTCACAGAGCATTGTTAAAGAATATAAATATATTAAAAAGTGATTTGTCTCACAATTTCCTTACACAAATTAGATAAACAATATCTATTCTATTTGCAAGTAAAAAGAATAGAAATATTTGAAACCCTGGTCTTCTTTTAATATGTATAAAAAGAATGATTTAAACTAGTATCTTTCCGGTTTGCTTTCATTTCTATTTTCACCATTATGTTTAGTAGCAGTAAATAATAAAACAGTAAATAATAAAAAAAAATGATTTAAACTAGTATCTTTCAGGTTTGCCTTCATTTCTATTTTCACCATTATGTTTAGTAGCAGTAAATAGTAATAGTAAGCGTATTGCTGAGAACTATTCATCAACTACTAAATAAAGTATACAATATTTTATTTCTTTTAAAAGGATTATATTCAGATTATTATTCTAGTTACTTGAGAATAAATTACTGTGATTAATGATATTGGAGACAAACTAAGGAGAGAATCCAGTTCCTTCCAACCATAACCAGTGCAGCCAAGTTACTTGCTCCTATCACCCCCAAGCCTAATGCTTTATTCTATGAGCACTGGAACCATCAAGTTCAAATCATGCACAAGTGTTGGAAAACTGAGAGGGAGGGGGGGTGAATCACTATGAACACTTTTGCTACTTTTAACCACAATATATAAACTTCAACTTTATCAACAATATATCATCAATGATTTCATTTATGATTTCATTCAATATATCATGAGCATATAAACATAAGAAGCATCAGATCACATCAAATACACAATACACCAGAATTTACGTGGAAACCCAAATGGAAAAAAACCCCGGATTGATTTCTTATATATTGTTAATAATGTTGAACACACCGCCCACACTAAGAGGGGGGGGGTGTGAATTAGTGTGTGGACTTTTCTAACTTTTCTTCTTACAAGTTAGCAGTTTAAAACATAATTGAACAGATTAAGAACAATTAAATCATAATCACAATGGACAAGAGATACCAGATGTTTGCGTAAGCTTTCGTATAATTGATATGTATATATATGTGAATATAGTAATATGAATTTTCTTAGCACCAACTATTTTGTATCAGCACTAACTGAAGTAAGGAGCACCAACTCCTAGGAGAGAACCAACTCTCAAGAGAGCACCAACTCTCAAGCAAGACCCAACTTGCCACAAGACCCATTTTGTTGATAGAACGCAGTCTATCCAACTAGAGTTCGTATAGTAGTTCAACCGTTCAACCGACTCTAGTCGTAGTGATCCATTATAGAATCAACTCTATCTTATGATAAGAGGTATACCATCAACACTCATCATTGCACTTCATCTTCTCTCTGAAATTCGCGCCTTCTCCACTTCTTCTTTCCTCTGATATTCATGCCTTCTTCAATTCTTCTTCTCTCTGATATTTGCATGGACCTCAGGTCCGTATCTCCTTCATTTTCTCCGCAGACCGCTCTTTCTCAGTGAGCCTATCTTTTGCACAAGCCCATCTACTTCTCCAAGCACTATCTAGTTAACCAATCATGGTTGTATTTATAGTTGCTTATACTCAAAACTTGTCTAAGTTATTGGGCCAACTTGTGCAACAAATTATAACTAACTTGTCCATTTACAACAACTTTGGGACCACCAGAGATCATGGTTTCAGGTCTTCAACTTTAAACCTGGCATCCCCTTTACTTTCAGAAGTCGATCACAGGTATGGATCGATTTCCTTCGTCCCCGTGATAACATAAATCGACGCTTCCTTCAAACAATGTTCATATGATCATAGGTGTAGAACCACAGGCTTATCAATTTAAGCGACACATTACATTATGCTTTTTAAATCTCTTTACCATATGACAATGGCGTTATTCAGATGTTAGGCGAGACAAGCACTTGAGTGCTTATCAATTCAATGGTCACAATTCAATCTCTCGATCAGATATACGATTGTTGGGACTTCGAGACTTCGCCCTTCGAGAATTCTGGACTTCGCAACCTTTCAAATCTCCCAAAGCAGATTTTTTCGAACAAATCGGACGGTTCTCATTTATATCACGAAACCAAATCAATGGTCATAATTGATCCTTACATTTATCCTTTCTTGCTTAATCCGACGGCCAAGACTTAATCAAGCATTGAGGTGGATGGCCACAGATTACTTCGTGACTTCATCTATTATAGTTACGCTATCCTTCCACTGTGTTTTGATCAACGGTCGAGAATGCTCCCGAAGTGATCTTTAGATCGGATGTCTCGTGTCCACTTTGGGACTTCGGCATTCATGACTTTGGAGGTTTTGAATAAACGTTGTTCCATTTTCCTTCAAAGTGATCACCTACTGAGTAAGTGATAAAACGGTGGAGACCGCTTGTTGTCGGTTAACGCTTCCACTTACACTATCCTTCCACTATAGTAGATCGATGGATGAGAATGCTCCCGAAGTGATCTTCAGATCAGACGTCCCATGTACACTTTGGGACTTCGACATTCGGGACTTCAGAGGCTTCGAATAAACATTGCTCCATTTTCTTTCGGAGTGATCACCTGCTGAATAATTCACAAGTTGTAGAGACCACTTGCTGTCGGTTAATACTTGCACTTACACTATCCTTCCACTATATTAGATCGACAGTCGAGAATTCTCTTGATGTGATCTTCAAATCGGACATCTCGTGTCCACTTCGAGACTTCGACATTCGAGACTTTCGGACTTTGGGCAAGTGCTGGTGGTAAAACTCTCGTAGTGAAGTAACTTGCTTGCGTCACTTGATGATGTGTCACGAGTTGAGTAGCTGCTGCGTGTCACTCAGATTCGTGATTTGCACATACCTGAAATGTCGATTCAACTTGACAATTGTCAATATCTGATTGCACCACGTGTCCTTGCTAACGTAGTCTGTTGATGTGGTCTACCACATGTCCTTGTAGACATGGTCTACCACATGTCTTTGTAGACGTGGTCTGCCACGTATCCTTGCTGACATGGTCTGTTGACCAACAACCTTGATCCAACGATCATCATTTATCCTCTAGATCCGATGGTCCTTATTCATTTCGGATTTCTGGCTCTCTGGGCTTCGGGTTTTTCAAATCTCAAACTAAAAAATTTGAAGTGAGATTTTTCCAGAGCTTAACCTCCTCGCATCTTTATACCCGAACTAAATGTTGTTCGTCAATCATGATCCTAGATCGATGTCTCGATCTGTCTGTCATGTAGCTCTTCTAGATCATCATGTCCTTCCACTTAGAATGATCCAACAACTGACGAAAATTTGCATAAATGAGATCTCAGATCTTTTACCTCACTTATCCTATCCTTCCACTCGAAAATGATCTGATGGCTGATGGGAATTTAGGTTTTATCTGACGGCTGATGGGTATTCAGATAATCAAGTTCTCAACCCTTTAGCCCCACTTATCCTATCCTTCCACTTAAAGTGATCTAACGGTTGTGAAGATTCTCAAGGAAGATCAACGATCAAGGATGGTTGCAGAACCTCAACTTGCGAGTGATTTAACTCGTCACCAAAACTCTGCAATTTGAAGTTGTGCACTGTTGTTGGGTCAACCACAATCGTCGATCTTCAAAGCTATAAGATCAGATGGTCCTGACTAATTGAGGGATTGGAACCAGAGCGATATTTAATTCTCATTTCGATCTTCGCAATCTATCCCCGCCGTTGATCTTGCGATTGCACATCCGACGGTCATGACTTGATCTGACTTAAACTGATTGTTTGTTGGATCAACCACAGTTAACAATATTTGAGTCTATGATATCTAACGATCTAGACCAATTGCGGGATTAGAACTAGCGAGTTGTTTAATTCTTCTTTCGCTCCCCGCAATTCATCCATGCCGTTGATCTGGATTGCAGATCCGACGATCATGATACTCAAGCCCACAGTCACTCATATGACCGATGCTCGTAATATGAGAGGATCAACACGATCGATTTCTTGATCGAACGACTGATGAGGCTTCTCACCGTGAGCTTATGCTTTTCCTTCCGAGCTTTGATCTCTGCATAATGTTCACTCCTCCTCCTGAGCTTACGCTTTTGATTTCGAGATTTAATCTCTCTCTGCATACTGTTCCCTCCTTCTGAGCTTACGCTTTCGATCTCTGCATACTTTTGACATTTTCTGCTAACTGATATACTATTGACATCAATGACAATCTCATCTCATAAATCACAATGATAATTCATTATAACAACAAATCATCACATCGACTATTGACATCAATGACAATATGTCCAACAAAGAATACATTCATTGGAAGTACCAACTTCCCAATTTTCCAGCTGCAACTAGAAGGAGGCTACAACCCCCTATTTACAGGCTCCAACTTGAAGGAATCTACAACTCCCTAAATTCTCTGGATCCAACCAAAAGGAGGCTACAACTCCCTGATTATTGGGCTGAAACCTAAAGGAAGCTCTAACTCCCTGTGTTATCTAGCACCAACCGAAAGGAGGCTACAACCCCCTTTCCTTGCCCCATCCTACCACCCTTAAATATAATTGTAGACCAAACTGTCACTATCACAAGCACTGCCACTGTCAACATGTCACATCAACATGTCACTGTCAACCTATCACATCAACCTGTGACTACCAATTTCATATCAACAAAACTATTATTGTCGCTGTCACATCAACCAACATGTCACTGTCACTGTCATTGTCATCGTCACTATCAATGTCACCCTCACTGTCACTATCACTGTCATAGTCACTGATATACCACCACCAACTATATCCACTCACATGGATTAAAACCATCACTAAACCATGTACATCAACCATGTACATCAATCATGAACCATGTACATTAACTTGTATCAACAATGCATCAACCATGCACATCAACCTGTACCATACCATGTACATCAACCTATACCAACCATGCACCATACCAAGTACATCAATCATGTACCATATCATGTATCAACCATGCACATGAATCTGTACCATACCATGTACATCAACTTGTACCATACCATGTATAAACCGTGTACCATATCATGTACATCAACCATGTGTCTTAACCTGTACAAACATCACCAAGATATGCATCCAAGATATACCTCAAACCATGTTCCTCAAGTATGTACCAACATCACTCATGATATGTCCCAATCATGTCATACACCATGTACCATAAGATATCAACAATAAAGTGCCTCAACAAAGTACCAAGGAATGTGCATCATTCATATGCCAATACAAACACGTACCTCTAACAATGAACCATAACATCCATGTACCAAGTACCATAAGGGTTCCAAGACATTCCTTAAGCATGTTCCATACCATCCATGAAACAAGCCTCAAACAAACACATGTAAAACATACCTTTATTCATGAAGAGGACCTGGTGTATATCATCTTAGACCAACAAACCTTCCTCAACTTCAAAATCAACAAGATGGCACTTTCTTCAAGATTTTTCAAAAGCATCCGCTACTTGCTTTATTGTGACCCGTGGATATCCGCTACTTTCTCCACTGTGACCCTCGGATGTCCACTACTTTCTCCACTGTGACCCGCAGAAATCCGTTACTTTCTCCACTGTGACCCACAGATTTTCGTTACTTTCTCCACTGTGACCCGTAGATGTCTGCTACTTTCTCCATTGTGACTCGCAGATAACCTTAGAAATCTAGTTTGATCACTTTAGACTTTTCCCTTTAGTTTCATTCACTGCCTCAAACTTTTTAGACTTTGCTACCTCAGATATGCTACGAAAGATTTACAAAAAACATCGCTTGAAAGATAGATAACCATTGAACTTGTGTGTTATTATGAAGGACTTCTTGTGGTGTATTTATACTTTTTCAAGCTAACTTATTTCCTTACTTTAGGGATTTCTTGTTACAAACACTTTACCCTTTGGCTAAGACTTGTAACTATTTAGGGGCTTCATAACCATTCTTCGGGGCTTCCAACTTCACAAGGCCATAACTCCTCAACTATTAGGAACCACGTGGTGTACCACCTATCAACGAAAATGACATGACGAGTACTATCCATATATGAATGTATTACCTGCATTTACATTGTTTTTCACATCTTTATTCCTCGATCAACTTCGGATTCCATAACCACACATATGGGGATTCTTGTATACTTCTTCAAATGCACCCATCACACCCATTGACATCAATGACAACTAACTTACTATCAATTTTGATCACAACTCTAGGGTATCTTGAATACTCCAAGGGTTGACATCAATGAAAACTAGTTGTCCAAACTAACTGTCTAACAACAAGTACTCAATAATGTCCTCCTTACACCATACTTATCTTTCTCTTGTTTTATCCAGAGAGAATAGATTGCCTAGGTAACTAACTGTCTAACAACAAGTACTCAACAACGTCCTCCTTACACCATACTTATCTTTCTCCTGTTTTATCCAGAGAGAATAGATTGCCTAGGTATTTCTTTTTCAAGTTAGCCTCCTCCCTAACTCTAGGGAGTCTTGGCCTAAATTTTTTCTTGGTTGTTCTCTCACCTCCAAAATTTTTGGAGTAGGTTTACACTTGTTCTCATGGAAAATATTTACCTTGGTGGTTTTTATCCTTTTTTGACTTTTTCCATGGAATAAATAATTACTCTTATTATAACTAGATTCTCTCATAGAATTTTCTCTAATAAAATAAAATAAATATAATTAAAATAATATTTACACAAATGTTTCTCATCATCAAATGTTTATGATGACATAATGTTAACTTGAGTCTTTCTCAACATAATAATCCAAGATTACAATTATTCACAATTATTTAAATATTTAAAATGGAGGGATATTACGGAGCTTGAGAATATGCATCAACTTTAGGTAGCTAAATAAATCCATAGTGAATAACAAATACCCTCTTCTCAGAATTGATGATCTCTTCGATCA
>ML794983.1:131251-141306 GCA_009831015.1 Picea engelmannii | reverse complement strand
CCTTTTACTCCCTAAGGAAAACAAGACTAGCAAGGAACTACTAGGAGGGTGTAAGCCCTTTTACTTCTCCTAGTAACCCTTGTACAAACATTTATTCAAGAAAATTATGATAGGATTAGTGTGGTTGTATTACCTTATACTCCTCAATATGTTATCAAATTAACCTTGTAACCAAGAAACAAGCAATAACAAAGAAAACATTCCTTACCTAGTCCAAGCATTAACAAGATAAACTGTCCTTAACTAAGAAAATTCCACCACAAATGAAAGAATAAGCATCCACAAAAGATAGCACATGATGTATTCATCCAATAGCCAAGATAAACCATAATCATATCAAGTATCAAAGAGATACAAGTGAAATTTCCCAAAAAGGGCGCAAATTTCAGCCAAGGAGTCTTTTCCAAATGGGAGAGCTATGATCAAAATGAAATAGCAATGATCATTATTTATACAAACCCTATAAAAAGTGTTTGTCCACTTAAATTTAGGGTAAACCACAAAGTAAGGGTTCAACAACCCTTACTTTTCCCCTTTACAATTTAAAATTTGATTTTGCACATAAGAAACCCTAAAAGAAGCACGATCTTACTTCTTTAGAGCAACGTTTTGGCACTTCTGGCAAATCATTGAGCTTGGAGATGAGAATTTGGGCCTCCAAAATTATCCCTCTCAAGCTCTAGGGTCTCCTCCATCAAGCCAATAACTTCCTCCATCCAAAAAGTGTTAAGTGTCAAGTCAACACCACCACATACCAAACCCTATCCCTCAACAAGACGTCAAGCCCTCTAAATGTGACGTTTTGACCTCCAAAGAAAAAATGTTGGGCTTGTAGGGGCTAGGTAAGGTCATCCCAAAGGTCTCTCAAGACTCCAATAGGTTACCATCATCATCCGGTGTGCGGGCCATGGTATCCATCTTGTGGGATTTATGCCCCAAGGAAGCCCAAGCTAGGCTTGTTCCTCCAAAACTTTCCAGCAAGCAAGGTCCTGCAAAGATAATGAATACTCCCTCGAAGGATATCAAGTCAAATGAATCATGATGAGAAAATAAAGTCAACAAAAGAGTCACCTAATCATGTGCATCAAAAACCACCTCATCAAATTAAACAAGTGCTCAAAGATCTTATGTAATTTGCCAATTCTAGGTATGGGAGGGTTCACAAAGTGACCTATTGGGTGAATCATACCCTAAGTCAAGAGTTGCTTCTCAGGTGGACTACCCTCTAAGACATGTGTATAAGATGAAGTGGATCGGGGAAATACTTTTGGGCATGAGTTTCATGACATACAAGGGATCATAGTGTCTCATTTATGGATTCCTTTGCGAAGAGTGTGTTGCACCTTTGTTCTCAATGCATCTTTTTTCCAAGCCCATTTAATGCCATTAATTAATTAAGGTCCAAACAATTGGGTACTCTCTATGGGATAACATTATCTTGGAGGGCAGTACCACAGTGTCACTTGAATCTAGAGGTACACATAGTTCCATATGCATGGAAAGAAATGGACACTGCATGTGTGTACACACCTCAACAAGTGAGATATTTATATAATGTGAATTTGGTTTTGCAAGTATTTCATTTTTTTTTAAAAGGAACATTTCATTGTTCTCCAGACCTCTTTGGGAGAGCATCTAGAAGGTTATGTCTTGGCTTTTATCTTTTTCTAGCCACATTCCCTCTGGGCCTTCAACCCCTTCTTCCCATGAAATCAGGGACAATCCCTTCTTAGGTTAGTACACTTGAAAATACCAAAAGATAAGGAGATGAACATGAGGTAAAGTGATGAAAAGTTATAAGTATGATCGAGAGTGGAACAACGACTTTTCAAGGGGACCTCTCAGTAGAAAACCTATCCCTAAGGGTGACCACTTACTAGGGCCCAAATTTCAACCACCAAGGTGAAATAGGGCAAAGATCATAGCTCTCAAGAAGACGTTACATAATCAAAAGCATCTTTTAAATGCAACAAACTCAAATTCCTCAAATATTAAAGTGACACTAAACATAATACTTGGCTTGTACATCATGGAGCAAGACCCAATGTCTTCTAGAAGTAAGTTGGTGTGGTGGATACCATCATGATGAATTTGAGATATGTGGTGGTGAGGTGGGCCTCTGTTTATGCAAGTGGACGTTGTCAGCCATTTGTCTCTCGGTACCCCGTGTCTGCAACCTGAGGGCCTCGAGACATCATCTCCTTAGTTATCCCTAGGAAATGGGGATACCGTCTGGCTCTTGCTTGGAAAATGGGAATCTCCTAGTCTAACATGTGCCTAAACTGAAACATAAAAATGTAAAATATAGGGTGGCTCTATCACCCTTCGTCCATATACATCAAAATCAAATCTAAAAAAATACAACTAATCTAGAAAATAATTTTTTTAGCATTTTTTCAATAATTTCTAAACTAAATATGTAATATGATGAAAGTAATATGCAAGTACAGAAAAATGATATATGAGATGCAACCAAAATACCATTTTCAATCAAGATGCAAATGCAAGGAAGCAATATGACCTACTTACTTACGTGGGGCCTGGGCCCTGAAGAAGTCAATTTCCTTGAATGTAGGGTCGAAGAAGATACCCATCTACTGGTATTGGAATATTTCTCTCATCCAAGGCTGTCAAATAGTACTTCTCTTTCTTAGACTTCTTCTTGATGATGTAAGGGACAAGCCAATAATTGTTATCCTCCTAATTGTATTTAGGATTTCCTTTCCTCTTATCCCACGTGAATGCAAGACTTCCTTCATTGTAGTTGATGTAAGGTATATCTTCGATGTAAGGATATGAAGGAGGTTCTATGTTGACTGCATCTTTAGTGGATTTCTCATGTTCTTTGTTCTCTTTATTTTCTTTCTTCAATATCTGGATGGAACTTGGTTCTTTCCCTTAGAAATTTTCCAGCTTCTCCTTGTATTCATTTTTCCTTGGAAGTAGTGTATCTATGCAATCTTCCTTCATAAAAGGAAATTCCCACAGATCATAATCGATGATCTGGAAAGGTATATCAAAGCCGAGAGAAAATACGCTTTCAACAATATCAAAGCTGCCATATCCCGAACCCCAGTGTTTGTGAAGTCCCGATTTCAATAGAGACTTTTCCCTTTATACTTTCGCCTCCGACCAATAGTTAGTTGCGGTTTTGACTCAGAAGGATGATGACAACAATGAAGCCTCGGTGTCATTTATGAGTACTAATCTTCAAGGAGCTGAGCTCAATTATCCTTCTATAGACAAGCAAGCCTACGCGATTTATAAGGCAGTAAAGCATTTCAGATCTTACATCCTCAAGAATCACACTAAAGTAATTGTGTCGCACCCTACAGTCTCATCCTTTTTTACCCAACAAGAAATGGGGGAAAGAAGAGTGAACTGGATGGCAGTAGTATAGGAATTTGATCTAGATATAAATCCTGCCAAACTAGTAAAAGGACAAGGTTTATGCAAGCTTGTAGTCAAAGCCCAGGATCAAGTAAAATAATATTCTGGATGGGAGAATGAAATAGCACTATGGTTTGGTGAAGTAGCATACATCTCCCCAGGACAAGACTCCTGGTACAAGGATTTAACTTATCTTCTACATCACGGGACTTGTCCCGAGAACCTCAACCCTAGGGAAAAGAGAGCCCTAAGATTAAAATCTACACAATATCGCCTTATAAATTCGGTGCTCTTCCGAATCAATTATGATGGGGTACTATTAAGATGTCTCGAATGTGAAGACGCAGACAAAGTGCTAAAAGAACCCCATGATGGCCCCGCCGGAGCACATTTTGCAGGAAACACCACCGCTCATAAGATTTTGAGAGCCAGCTATTACTGGCCCACCTTGTTCAAAGAAGCTCATACTTACGCTAGAAACTGTAAGATCTGTCAAATAAGCGGTTGAAAGGAGAAAAGGGCATCAATCCAACTCCAACCTGTGACTGTCTCTAGGCCTTTTGAGCAATGGGGGTTGGATATCATAGGAGCAATTACACCTAGCTCTTCAAAAATGCACAAGTACATTCTTACTGCCACCAACTATATCATGAAATGGGCAGAGGCCATTCCTCTGACTCATGTGAACGAGAAAGTAGTAATCCAATTTATAGAACAACAGTTGATCATGAGGTTTGGTGTCCCTTCTGTTCTGGTCTTTGATAATGCATCTTACTTTTTCTCCACCCTATTGACGCAGTTTGCTTTGGATAAAGGAATCATAATTAAGTACTCCAAAATTTATTATCCCCAGGGAAACACCGTGGCTGAATCAACTAATAAAAACCTGGTAAGGATATTAAAGAAGACAGTTACAGATAACCAAAGAAAATGGCATATTTTACTTCATAATGCTCTATGGGCCGATAGGGTCACACCCAAAGAAGCTATAGGAAATTCCCCATACTTTTTGGTCTACGGGAAAGAATCCATCCTACCAAATGGGCTCTATCTACCATCTCTTCAATTGGCCCAAGATTCCAACGAAGAACCCTCATTGGCCATGCAACAAAGAATCAACAATCTGCTCATGATGGAAGAAGAGAGAGAAAAGGTTAAGTCAAAATTCTTAGCTCACCAACAGACTTTTGAAAAGATGGTTCGATAAGCATAAAGCTAAAGAAAATAAGTTTGAAGTAGGAGACTTAGTCCTAAAGTGGGACAGAGCAAATGAACCAAAAGGGAAACATTCTAAGTTTCATAATCTATGGCTTGGACCTTTCCAGGTGGCTGAGAAGATCGGGGAAGGCACTTATCGGTTGCAAAATCTAAGGGGGGAAACTGCTGCCCTCCCAGTAAATGGCTAGGCCCTGAAACAATACTTCCAATAATATATATATATATAATGTGTGTTTTATGTTCCTTGTTTAGTATCTTCACGATTGCGAAATACTTCTTTTGTTGTTTCTTTTCTTTCTAGTTTTCTGTGCTTTTGAAGGTATGTCCAACAAAACGATGGTTAGCTTAAATCATCAGGCAAAGCAACAAAACCTGTTTCTAACTCATCGCTCATTTACACACACCAAAAGCACTAGAAAATATGCAATTACTTTGAGGAACCTTCTATCCAACCCGAGCAAATGAACAACTTCAAAGAAATCTCAAAACTGTCTACTTTATAGTTCGGTAATACCTCAAGGGAAATGAAGGAGGAACAAATATTCTGCTTTCACCCAGTGAATTGCCATTTGTTGAGCACTGAACACACCCTAAAAAGTCGATGTCCATTTTCATTTTTGGGTACCACTCGATCCTTTGCACTGTCTGTGTTCACTTCAGTATGAAACTGATGTTTGCGCTCATCTTTTATGTTTCATGTTTGAATTGTTTAAAGTTTGCTCGAACATACAACAAAGAATTATCTTAACTCTAAAAGGGACTTAACAACTAATCAAGGAGTCAGCAGTCTAAAGTTTTCCTCGACCCGCTTAGGAAGTTCGGCATTGGTAAGTGTTAAAGGTGACGAAAAATCACTTGAGAAGTTCAAACTAGCCGAGCGCTGATATTCATCGGCGTCAGTGGACGAAAGTCTTTCTTTTCTGCGAAGGAGCTCTTGCAGGGGTGTCGCCAAAGACCTATCCATTTCGGTTTCGACGGGAAAAAGAAAAGTAAGCGTCGTGCAAAGAGAGGAGAGGTATCGCCGACCATCGACTCCTGATACGTTCTCGGGGACAAATGGTTAAGAAGACAATAACCAGCCAAGAATCTATGCACTTGAACTTTCCCCGATCGATGATCCCTGATATCATCGGCATCGAAAGTTTTGTCAGGAGGATATCAATGGAAGTATATGCACAGATAGTAGCCGATCCTTGATCTATACGGTGGAATGATGCGACGTGATAAGATGTCTTAACCCTTGAATTTGTTAGGTACACTGCCCACACTAAGAGGGGGGGGGTGAATTAGTGTGTGGACTTTTCTAACTTTTCTTCTTATAAGTTAGCAGTTTAAAACATAATTGAATAGATTAAGAACAATTAAATCATAATCACAATGGACAAGAGATACCAGATGTTTGTGTAAGCTTTCGTATAATTGATATGTATATATATGTGAATATAGTAATATGAATTTTCTCAACACCAACTATTTTGTATGAGCACCAACTGAAGTAAGGAGCACCAACTCCTAGGAGAGAACCAACACTCAAGAGAGCACCAACTCTCAAGCAAGACCCAACTTTCCACAAGACCCAGCTTGCTGATAGAACGTAGTCTATCCTACTAGAGTTCGTATAGTAGTTCAACCAACTCTAGTGGTAGTGATCCATTATAGAATCAACTCTATCTTATGATAAGAGGTATACCATCAACACTCATCATTGCACTTCATCTTCTCTCTGAAATTCACGCCTTCTCCACTTCTTCTTTCCTCTGATATTCATGCCTTCTTCAGTTCTTCTTCTCTATGATATTTGCATGGACCTCAGGTCTGTATCCCCTTCATTTTCTCCGTAGACCGCTCTTTCTCAGCGAGCCTATCTTTTGCACAAGCCCGTCTACTTCTCGAAGCACCATCCAGTTAACCAATCATAGTTGTATTTATAGTTGCTTATACTCAAAACTTGTCTAAGTTATTGGGCCAACTTGTGCAACAAATTATAACTAACTTGTCCATTTACAACAACTTTGGGACCACCAGAGAACATGGTTTCAGGTCTTCAACTTTAAACCTGGCATCCCCTTTACTTTTAGAAGTCGATCACAGGTATGGATCGATTCCTTCGTCCCCGTGATAACATAAATCGACGCTTCCTTCAAACCATGTTCATATGATCATAGGCGTAGAACAACAGGCTTATCAATTTAAGCGACACATTACATTTTGCCTTTTAAATCTCTTTACCATATGACAATGGTGTTATTCAGATGTTAGGCAAGACAAGCACTTGAGTGCTTATCAATTCAACGGTCACAATTCAATCTCTCGATGAGATGGACGATTGTTGGGACTTCGGGACTTCACCCTTCGAGTATTCTGGACTTCGCAACCTTTCAAATCTCTTAAAGTAGATTTTTTCGAACAAATCGGACGGTTCTCATTTATATGACGGAACCAGATCAATGGTCATAATTGATCCTTACATTTATCCTTTGTTGCTTAATCTGACGGCCAAGACTTAATCAAGCATTGAGGTGGATGGCCACAGATTACTTCGTGACTTCATCTATTATAGTTACGCTATCCTTCCACTGTGTTTTGATCAACGATCGAGAATTCTCCCAAAGTGATCTTCAGATCAGACATCTCGTGTCCACTTCGAGACTTCGGCATTCGGGACTTTCGAGGTTTCGAATAAACGTTGTTCCATTTTCCTTCAAAGTGATCACCTGCTGAGTAAGTCATAAAACGGTGGAGACCGCTTGTTGTCGGTTAACGCTTCCACTTACACTATCCTTCCACTATAGTAGATCGACGGATGAGAATGCTCCTGAAGTGATCTTCGGATCATATGTCCTATGTACACTTCGGGACTTCGACATTCAGGACTTCGGAGGCTTCGAATAAACGCTACTCCATTTTCCTTCGAAGTGATCACCTGCTGAATAATTCACAAGTGGTGGAGACCACTTGCTGTCGGTTAATACTTGCACTTACACTATCCTTCCACTGCATTAGATCGACAATTGAGAATGCTCTCGATGATCTGAAAATCGAAGGCTAACTTGTTATTCTATGCAAGCACCCTCTACCTCATAAATTAAATCTTAACAGGACCTTGCTTCATGTGTTAAAATGTGCAAGAGGGTTTATGTGTTAAGTTCTTGGTTCTTGTTTGCAATGTACATGTGTGAAGAAAGGTTCTTTTACATGCTTAAATATGTGTTATAAATCAAAACACAGCAATATAAAATGCAGCAATAACACATCAAAATCACAGCAACCAAGATGATAAAGCAGTTCACCACCTTTGGGATACATCTGCTGGACCAAACCTTCCAAACTAGGTTTGTCCTCTTGTATTAAAATGATACAAATGCTAATACAAGAATATGAGTGTCTCAAAAGACATAACTGACTGTAAATACAGAATCATAAGATAGGGATTAGCTGAACATGCTCTTTCCCAAACACTAAACAGTGAAATTGTACCTTATACAGTACTTTCCCCAATTGGCCCTGGTGGCCCTTTAATCTTGCATGGAGAATTTCAAGGTGAAGATGACCTCAAATGGTTCTGAAACCTCTGCCATCAGACTCAGAAGGTCGAAAATAGCATACCTAGGCTTTTGAATCACCAAAAATGGATGCACATAGCCTCCAAACAGCCCAAGCACTGAAATGGCCCTAGTGGCCCTGAAAGCTTCCCTGAAGAAAAATCACCTGAAAATGACCTCAGATGGCTCTGAAACCTGCTCCATTGGCTCCAGAAGGTCGAAGAGACCCAAAATCCATCAAAAAAACGTCCAGAAAGGTTTCCTGTAGCTCCCGTTATCACAATAACAAAACCTCCTCCTCTTTTCCCCAAAAAACTCCACTAAATTAGGCATAGCTGGAGTTAGTTTCACTAAAAATARMAATATGCCAAAAAAAGGYGGACTCCRCCCCAAAAAYGCGCCCGCTCTCCGTTTAAATACATATTGGTCATGTGTAAACCATGGAACCGGGGTCTACGTAAAGTTTGGCCCTCGCGCGCCATTTAAAACCAAAGGTTGGGTCAAGTTAACGGTTAATATAACCGTGGCATATAATGTAGTGTAATATTAACACCCACACGCATTTCAATATATGGTCATATATAAAACATATAACCACGGTTCAAAAATAAATGGAACCCCGCGCAATATACACGGTGGTCACACGTGTTATTAAAATCGAGTTTTAATTGTAAAGTCCCCTCCGCGCGCCAATTTGAAAAGGTTTGGGTCATGTGAAATGCGGCACGCGACCAAGGGTTGGGGCTAAGCCCCAGCCCGGTCGCGGCCCGAACTAAACCCAATTTCCATTTTAAATATAATGTTGCCTGCCACCATAACAAAGGACACGCGGCGACAAGTTGGCTAGCAGAGTTAATTGAAGGCTTTGCATAGTGGGGAGGTCCGGGGGTCGAACCCCGCGACCTCCATACGTTTTTATTCAACCACTTGAACCAAAATGAGGGGGACACATGGCGCCCTCCGATTGGGCCACGTGTCTCCTTATAATTTGCCTTGAAAACGGACACGTCAACATATCACTGGTCCACGTAAGCCAATCAAAATGCGCCACGTCAACCACATGCCACATCATCTGCCACGTCGACTGCCACGTGTGAGTCGTACCACCTCTACCATGTCAACGCTACGCAGGATGCTGACGTCACCCTGGTGCCACGTGTCACCCATCCAGTGGTGACACGTGTCACCTCCTAATCGGTCAAACCGTACACCAAAAAGCCCATAACTGCATGCCACGTGACAGCACCTGGAGCATCCACGTGTCCTGTACGGACATGCCACGTGTGCTGTACGACCTGCCACGTGTCTTGTACGGACTGTACGGACAGGTACAGTCAGCATAAAATTTTGCCTGTTTGGCTCGGCGAACAGACCTCGATAACTTCTCCATACGGACTCCGTTTGCGAAAATAAATATACCGCCGGAATCAGGAGAACGAGACGGACGCAATGGCACCATTTTCGTTGCATGCCGAGCACTTTGAAAATTGAGCAAATTTTAGACCCCTGGTCCAGATTCTGATCACGCCTTCCCACTGAAAGGCTTTTGGACCCACAAAAGCTTATAATCATCGATCTAAGCTTCAATGCTCTTCTGCTTTCAAGTTCTATCAACTGATTCTACTTGAAAAGACTTTTCGACAATCACCTGCAAATTTTGACATGCCTTGCACTGCAACTGGCTATGTCCCTCAACCACTGCTCTCTGGCTGCTGCTGACCCACTGTTCTCTCTGCACTTGGAAGACTACAAGCCTTCCCATTGAGAATCGAGTCCCTCATGTGAACTTCTTTGGCG
Source organism: Picea engelmannii (assembly GCA_009831015.1). Classification (NCBI taxonomy): domain Eukaryota; kingdom Viridiplantae; phylum Streptophyta; class Pinopsida; order Pinales; family Pinaceae; genus Picea; species Picea engelmannii. The sequence goes on along the minus strand of ML794983.1, from coordinate 131,359 downwards.
TCAACAATCCGCTCTCCAATGGCTGCAAATTTTCCTGTGACATCTTGTCACAAGCCAAGAAAACATCAATCTTGAAAATGAATTAAACAAGACTGAAAATAAGGACAG
>ML794983.1:79378-120388 GCA_009831015.1 Picea engelmannii | reverse complement strand
GTAATATTAACACCCGCGCGCATTTCAATATATGGTCATATATAAAACATATAACCACGGTTCAAAAATAAATGGAACCCCGCGCAATATACACGGTGGTCACATGTGTTATTAAAACCGAGTTTTAATTGTAAAGTCCCCTCAGCGCGCCAATTTGAAAAGGTTTGGGTCATGTGAAATGCGGCATGCGACCAAGGGTTGGGGCTAAGCCCCGGCCCGGTCGCGGCCCGAACTAAACCCAATTTCCATTTTAAATATAATGTTGCTCGCCACCATAACAAAGGACACGCGGCGGCAAGTTGGCTAGCAGAGTTAATTGAAGGCTTTGCATAGTGGGGAGGTCCGGGGGTCGAACCCCGCGGCCTCCATACGTTTTTATTCAACCACATGAACCAAAATGAGGGGGACACGTGGCGCCCTCCGATTGGGCCACGTGTCTCCTTATAATTTTCCTTGAAAACGGACACGTCAACATATCACTGGTCCACGTAAGCCAATCAAAATGCGCCACGTCAACCACATGCCATGTCATCTGCCACGTCGACTGCCACGTGTGAGTCGTACCACTTCTGCCATGTCAATGCCACGCAGGATGCTGACGTCACCCTGGTGCCACGTGTTACCCATCCAGTGGTGACACGTGTCACCTCCTAATCGATCAAACCGTACACCAAAAATCCCATAACTGCATGCCACGTGTCAGCACCTGGAGACGCCATGTGTCCTGTACGGACATACCACATGTGATGTACGACCTGCCACGTGTCCTGTACGGACAGGTACAGTCAGCATAAAATTTTGCCTGTTTGGCTTGGCGAACAGACCTCGATAACTTCTCCATACGGACTCCGTTTGCGAAAATAAATATACCTCCGGAATCAGGAGAACGAGACGGACGCAATGGAACCGTTTTCGTCGCATTCCGAGCACTTTGAAAATTGAGCAAATTTTAGACCGCTGGTCGAGATTCTGATCACTCGATGTGATCTTCAGATCGGGCATCTCGTGTCGACTTCGGGACTTCGACATTCGAGACTTTGGGACTTTGGGCAAGTGTTGGTGGTAAAACTCTCGTAGTGATGTAACTTGCTTGCGTCACTTGATGATGTGTCATGAGCTGAGTAGTTGTTGTGTGTCACTCAGATTCATGATTTGCGCGTACTTGAAATGTTGATTCAACTTGACACTTGTCATTATCTGATTGCGCCATGTGTCCTTGCTGACGTAGTCTGTTGACGTGGTCTGCCACATGTCCTTGTAGACGTGGTCTGATGACATGGTCTTCCACATGTCTTTGTAGACATGGTCTGCCACATGTCCTTGCTAACGTGGTCTGTTGAACAACAACCTTGATCCAACGATCATCATATATCCTCCAGATCCGATGGTCCTTATTCATTTCAGATTTCTGGCTCTCTGGGCTTTGGGTTTTTCAAATCTCAAACTGAAAAATTTGAAGTGATATTTTTCCAGAGCTTAACCTCTTCACATATTTATACCCGAACTAAATGTTGTTCTTCAATCATGATCCTAGATCGATGTCTCGATCTGTCTGTGATGTAGCTCTTCTAGATCATCATGTCCTTCCACTTAGAATGATCCAACAATTGACGAAAATTTGCATAAATGATATCTCAGATCTTTTACCTCGCTTATCCTATCCTTCCACTCGAAAATGATCTGACGGCTGACGAGTATTCGGATAATCAAGTTCTCAACCCTTTAGCCCCACTTATCCTATCCTTCCACTTAAAGTGATCTGACGGTTGTGAAGATTCTCAAAGAAGATCAACAATCAAGGATGGTTGCAGAACCACAACTTGCGAGTGATTTAACTCGTCACCAAAACTCCACAATTTGAAGTTGTGAGTTGTTGTTGAGTCAACCACAATCGTCGATCTTCAAAGCTATAAGATCAAATGGTCCTGACTAATTGAGGGATTGGAACTAGCGCGATATTTAATTCTCATTTTGATCTTCGCAATCTATCCCCGTCATTGGTCATGACTTGATCCAACTTAAACTAATCGTTTGTTGGATCAACCACAGTCGTCAATATTCAAGTCTATGAGATCTGACGATCTAGACCAATTGCGGGATTAGAACTAGCGAGTTGTTTAATTCTTCTTTCGCTCCCCGCAATTCATCCATGCCGTTGATCTAGCTTGCAGATCCAACGGTCACGATACTCAAGCCCACAGTCACTCATATGACCGAATCTCATAATATGAGACGATCAACACGGTCGATTTTTTGATCAGACGGTTGCTAAGGCTTCTCACCATGAGCTTACGCTTTTCCCATGTACACTTCAGGACTTCGACATTCGGAACTTCGGAGGCTTCGAATAAACGCTGCTCCATTTTCCTTTAGAGTGATCACCTGCTGAATAATTCACAAGTGGTGGAGACCACTTGCTGTCGGTTAATACTTGCACTTACACTATCCTTCCACTGTATTAGATCAGCAGTCGAGAATGCTCTCAATGTGATCTTCAGATCAGACGTCTCGTGTCCACTTCGGGACTTCGACATTCGAGACTTTGGGACTTTGGGCAAGTGCTGGTGGTAAAACTCTCGTAGTGATGTAACTTGCTTGCGTCACTTGATGATGTGTCACGAGCTGAGTAGATGCTGTGTGTCACTCAGATTCGTGATTTGCGCATACCTAAAATGTCGATTCAACTTGACACTTGTCATTATCTGATTGCGCCACGTGTCCTTGCTGACATAGTCTATTGACGTGGTCTGCCACGTGTCCTTACTGACGTGGTCTGTTGACCAACAACCTTGATCCAACAATCATCATATATCCTCCAGATCCGATGGTCCTTATTCATTTCGGATTTCTGGCTCTCTGGGCTTCGGGTTTTTCAAATCTCAAACTGAAAAATTTGAAGTGAGATTTTTTCAGAGCTTAACCTCCTCGCATCTTTATACTTGAACTAAATGTTGTTCGTCAATCATGATCCTAGATCGATGTCTCGATCTGTCTGTGATGTAGCTCTTCTAGATCATCATGTCCTTCCACTTAGAATGATCCAACAACTGACGAAAATTTGCATAAATGAGATCTCAGATCTTTTACCTCACTTATCCTATCCTTCCACTCGAAAATGATCTGACGGCTGACAGGAATTCGGGTTTGATATGATGGCTGACGGGTATTTGGATAATCAAGTTCTCAACCCTTTAGCCCCGCTTATCCTATCCTTCCACTTAAAGTGATCTGATGGTTGTGAAGATTCTCAAAGAAGATCAATGATCAAGGATGGTTGCAGAACCACAACTTGCGAGTGATTTAACTCGTCACCAAAACTCTGCAATTTGAAGTTGTGCGCTATTGCTGAGTCAACCACAATCGTCGATCTTCAAAGCTATAAGATTAGATGGTCCTGACTAATTGAGGGATTGGAACCAGTGTGATATTTAATTCTCATTTCAATCTTCGCAATCTATCCTCGTTGTTGATCTGGCGATTGTGCATCCGACGGTCATGACTTGATCTGACTTAAACTGATCGTTTGTTGGATCAACCACAGTCATCAATATTTGAGTCTATGAGATCTGACGATCTAGACCAATTGCGGGATTAGAACTAGCGAGTTGTTTAATTCTTCTTTCGCTCCCCGCAATTCATCCATGCCGTTGATCTGGCTTGCAGCTCCGATGGTCATGATCCTCCAACGATCCTCAAGCCCACAGTCACCCATATGATCGACGCTCTTAATATGAGATGATCAACACAGTCGATTTCTTGATCGGACGACTGCTGAGGCTTCTCACCGTGAGCTTATGATTTTGCTTCCGAGCTTTGATCTCTGCATAATGTTCACTCCTCCTCCTGAGCTTACACTTTTGATTTCGAGATTTAATCTCTCTCTGCATATTGTTCCCTCCTCCTCCTGAGATTACGCTTTTGATCTCTGCATACTTTTGACATTTTCTGCTAACTAATATACTGTTGACATCAATGACAATCTCATCTCATAAATCACAATGATAATTCATTATAACAACAAATCATCACTTCGACTATTGACATCAATGACAATATGTCCAACAAAGAATACATTCATTGGAAGCACCAACTTCCCAATTTTCCAGATGCAACTAGAAGGAGGCTACAACCCCCTATTTACAGGCTCCAACTTGAAGGAATCTACAACTCCCTGAATTCTCTGGATCCAACCAAAATGAGGCTACAACCCCCTGATTATTGGGCTGAAACCTAAAGGAAGTTCCAACTCCTTGTGTTATCTAGAACCAACCGAAAGGAGGCTACAACCCCCTTTCCTTGCCCCATCTTACCGCCCTTAAATATAATTGTAGAACAAACTGTCACTATCACAATCACTGCCACTGTCAACATGTCACATCAACATGTCACTGTCAACCTATCACATCAACTTGTGACTACCAATTTCATATCAACAAAACTATTACTGTCGCTGTCACATCAACCAACATGTCACTGTCACTGTCATTGTCATCGTCATTGTCAATGTCACCCTCACTGTCACTATCACTGTCATAGTCATTGATATACCATCACCAACTATATCCACTCACATGGATTAAAACCATCACTAAACCATGTACATCAACCATGTACATCAATCATGAACCATGTACATTAACTTGTATCAACAATGCATCAACCATGCACATTAACCCGTACCATACCATGTACATCAACCTATACCAACCATGCACCATACCAAGTACATCAATCATGTACCATATCATGTATCAACCATGCATATCAATCTGTACCATACCATGTACATCAACCTGTACCATACCATGTATCAACCATGTACCATATCATGTACATCAACCATGTGTCTTAACCTGTACAAACATAACCAAGATATGCATCCAATATATACCTCAAACCATGTTCCTCAAGTATGTACCAACATCACTCATGATATGTTCCAATCATTTCATACACCATGTACCATAAGATATCAACAATGAAGTGCCTCAACAAAGTACCAAGGAATGTGCCTCATTCATATGCCAATACAAACATGTACCTCTAACAATGAACCATAGCATCCATATACCAAGTACCATAAGGGTTCCAAGACATTCCTTAAGCATGTTCCATACCATCCATGAAACAAGCCTAAAAAAAACACATGTAAAACATACCTTTATTCATGAAGAGGACCTGGTGTATATCATCTTAGACCAACAAACCTTCTTCAACTTCAGAATCAACAAGATGGCACTTTCTTCAAGATTTTTCAAAAACATCTTCTACTTGCTCTATTGTGACTCGTGGATATCCGCTACTTTCTCCACTGTGACCCCCGGATGTCCACTACTTTCTCCACTGTGACCCACAGATGTTCGTTACTTTCTCCACTGTGACCCATAGATGTCTGCTACTTTCTCCATTGTGACCCGCAGATAACCTTAGAAATCTAGTTTGATCACTTTAGACTTAGTTTCATTCGCTGCCTCAAACTTCTTAGACTTTGCTACCTCATATATGCTACGAAAGATTTACAAAAAACATCACTTGAAAGATAGATAACCATTGAACTTGTGTGTTATTATGAATGACTTCTTGTGGTGTATTTATACTTTTTCAAGCTAACTTATTTCCGTACTTTAGGGATTTCTTGTTACAAATACTTTACCCTTTGGCTAAGACTTGTAACTATTTAGGGGCTTCATAACCATTCTTCGGGGCTTCCAACTCCACAAGGCCATAAATCCTCAACTATTAGGAACCACATGGTGTACCACCTATCAACGAAAATGACATGATGAGTGTTATCCATATATGAATGTATTACCTGCATTTACACTATTTTTCACATTCTTATTCCTCGATCAACTTCGGATTCCATAACCACACATATGGGGATTCTTGTATACTTCTTCAAATGCACCCATCACACCCATTGACATCAATGAAAACTAACTTACTATCAATTTCGATCACAACTCTAGGGTATCTTGAATACTCCAAGGGTTGACATCAATGAAAACTAGTTGTACAAACTAACTGTCTAACAACAAGTACTCAACAATGTCCTCCTTACACCATACTTATCTTTCTCCTGTTTTATCCAGAGAGAATAGATTGCCTAGGTAACTAACTGTCTAACAACAAGTACTCAACAACGTCCTCCTTACACCATACTTATCTTTCTCCTGTTTTATCCAGAGAGAATAGATTGCCTAGGTATTTCTTTTTCAAGTTAGCCTCCTCCCTAACTCTAGGGAGTCTTGGCCTAAATTTTTTCTCGGTTGTTCCCTCACCTCCAAAATTTTTGGAGTAGGTTTACACTTGTTCTCATGGACAATATTTAACCTGGTGGTTTTTATCCTTTTTTGACTTTTGCCATGGAATAAATAATTACTCTTATTATAACTGGATTCTCTCATCAAATTTTCTCTAGTAAAATAAAATAAATATAATTAAAATAATATTTACACAAATGTTTCTCATCATCAAATGTTTATGATGACATAATGTTAACTTGAGTCTTTCTCAACATAATAATCCAAAATTACAATTATTCACAATTATTTAAATATTTAAAATGGAGGGATATTACGGAGCTTGAGAATATGCATCAACTTTAGGTAGCTAAATAAATCCATAGTGAATAACAAATACCCTCTTCTCAGAATTGATGATCTCTTCGATCAACTAAAAGGAGAAAGGGTATTTTCCAAGATTGATACGAGATCATGGTACCACCAAGTGAGAATCAAGGATGCAGACATATTTTAGAGCCATATATGGACAATATGATTTTGTAGTGGTGCCATTTGGATTGACAAATGCACCAGTTGTCTTTATGTGTTTGATGAATGACATTTTTATAAATTAGTTGAACACATTTGTCATTGTCTTCTTGGATGAAATACTTATATATTCTAAGTTATAGGAAGAGTATGCGAAACAATTAAGGATGGTACTACAAGAGTTAAGGGAGCATCAACTATATCCTAAGTTGAGAAAATGTTCATTTTTCAAAAATTAGATCCACTACTTGGGACATATTATTTTGAAGGAAGGAATATTAATGGATGTAGAGAAGATTGAAGCCATTAGAGGATGGATGAATCCTAGAAATGTTACATAGGTCAGATATTTTATGGGGTTAGTTGGATACTAAAGAATATTTATTGGAGTTTTCTTCAAATATTGTACATCCAATCACTTCTTTGCAAAATAAGTGTTGATTTTGTAGCTTTGGGAGGTATTCCCACTATAAGACAAGGTATTCCCACTTTAAGTGAAATTGGCCTAGAAATGAGGCCAAGGCCTAATGGGCAAGTTGATGGGATTTGTGGGCTTGTGAAGGGGTTTCGCACCCACAAAGAAGATTAAAATATTCTAACTAATTGTTGATTTTAGGAAGGGCTCCTAAAATTACTCATTGGAATCCTATAAAAGGAGAGGAGGAGATTGTGATCTCTCATTGATACATTATGGAGTTAGCATAAGTGAGTAAACACTTGGGATAGGAGGCATGGTGATTATGTTTCGATAGCCACAGGTGATTCTGTAGTGACATGTCGTTTTGGTAAGTGCAGGTAATTCTATAGAAGCAGGTTGTTCCGGTAACTATACGTGATTCTATAGAAGCAATTCATTATGATAACCATAGGTGATTCTATAGCGACAGGAAATTTCGGTAGCCGCAGGTGATTCTGTAGCGGGAGTTCGTTCCGGTAACTACAGGTGATTCTATAGCGGAAGGAATTTCTAGTAACCATAGGTGATTCTATAGAAACAAGTGTTTTAGTAGCCGCAAGTGGTTGTTTTGGTAGCCATAGGTGGAAATTTTGGTACCTACAGGTATTGGAGGTTTTGTTCCGGTAACCGCAGGTGGTAGTTCTAGTAGCTACAGGTATTGATGGTTCTATTCCGGTAGCCGTGGCTAGCAGTTCTAGTAGCTATATGTATTGGCAGTTCTATTCCAATATTTGTAGGTGGAAGTTCCAGTAGCCACATGTGGAAGTTTGGTAGCTACAAGAAGTGGCATTCTTGCAACAGTTCGGTAGCTATAGGAAGTGGCATTCTTGCAGCAGTTTGGTAGCTACAGGAAGTGGCATTCCTGCAACAATTTGGTAGCTATAGGAAGTGGTGTTCCTGCAGAAGTTAAGTAGTTACAGGAAGTAGAGGTTTTGCAAAAAGGTTTGTTAAGGTTTGGTTTTATGATTTTTCGGTTATTGGAGGACAGTATTGTTCTCATATTCTTGGTTAAATTGTATTGGCTGAGAGGATTGGTTTTGTCCTCATATTTGGTGATGTTTGTATTGGCTGGGAGAGCTAGTTTTTCCCTCAGGACTTCTGAATTTGATAAGGTTACATAACATAAATATTGTGTCTCATATATGTGTTAATAATTCATCTCTGATTTTGTTGTTTCCACTGCAGATATTTTCAATAAATAATTTTTAGTGTAAAATTATTCAATGATAACAGTTAGGGTTTTATTGTTAGCTCAGTAGGAAGCAATTTTCATATTTGAAAATTAGTCACATAGAGTTGCATGTGAAAATTGACAAGAAGGGGATAAAGTTTGCATGGACTTCCAAGTGTGAAGACAATTTTCATCTTTTGAAGGAATTCTTAACAAGTGCTTGAATATTGTTGATCCAAATGAAGATTTTGTTGTGTGCACTAATGCATGCAAGGAAGGGCTTGGTGGAGTCGTTACATAAAATGGGAATGTGGTATGTTATGAGTCAAGAAAGTTAAAAGTGAGAGGAACTATGACACACATGATTTAGATTTGGTAGTCATAGTTCTTGCCTTAAATATGTGGAGGAATTATCTCACGAGTAAAAGGTTTGAGATGAGCACAGACCACAATGGTCTGAAGTATTTGTTGGAGCAACCAACATTAAATTACAGACAAGTTATATGGATGGAGTTTCTCAGTGAATATGACTTCAATATCAAACATATTAAAGGTAAAGAGAACAAAGTGGCTAATATACTCAGCAATAGGGTGCATGTGTTGCATGATACAACCATTAGCATGTACAAGATAGATTTAAAATGAAGAATTTTGAAAGTTGTAATAACAAACTAGTTTCATTCACAAGTTAAGAGAAGCCTGCAATAAAGTAATTTACAAAAGAAATATAAAGATTATCAGCTGAAAGAATATGTGATCCTCTTGTATAGGAACAAATTTTATGTTCCTAATCTCAAGAATTAAGAAATTTGGTGTTAAAGGAAATGCACAATGTTCCTTATGCTAGACACTAAGGATATCAAAAGACAATTGCAACAATACGAGGCCAATATTTTTGTCCAAGCATGAAGAAATATTTGGCTAATTACATAGTCAGATGCATGGAGTGTCAAAAGGTAAAAGTGAGCATAAACATCCAGCTACATTGCTACAACCATTTTCCATTCTCAAGTGGAAATGGGAAGTTGTTTCAATATATTTGTATTACCAAGATGCCCAGAATAATGAAGTAGCATGATCCTATCATGGTAGTGGTGGATAATCTCACAAAATATGCCCATTTTATTTCAGTGAATCTGACACACAAGGCATTCGACATTGCAAATATTTACATGAAGTAAATTTCATGGATACATGGAGTGCCTAAGGAAATATTATCTGACAAATATTCTAAATTTACTTCAAATTTCTAGAAAATATCATTTATAGGATTTAGAACAAATTTAAATTTTAGTACATCAAATGACCAAAAGTAAAATGGGAAGACAGAGAAAGTCAACCAAGTAATTGAGGACATGTTGAGAATGAATGTGATGAAAAATCCATCTAAATGGGAAGATTATTTTTATTTAACTAAAGTTGCATACAACAATGGGTATCATGCAATTCTTGAAAATGAGCATATTTGAAGCATTGTATGGTAGAAAGTGTAATACTCAAGTGAGCTGGGACAATCTAGTAGATAGAGTAGTGCTTGGGCCTAAGATGCTCAAGGATATGGAAGAACAAATGATAAAAATCAAACAGAATTTGAAGGAATCCCTAGACAAGAAGAAAATATGTGCAGAGAAAGGAAAAATCACTAGATAATTCCAAGTGGGAGAACATATATTTATGAAAGTGAAACCAAAGAGATGCTCACTAAAATTGGGAAGTTGCACCAAGTTGGAAACCATATTTTGTGGACCATTTGGGATAATGGAAAAGATAGGTCCAGTTGCATATATGCCGGCATTTCCTACATCTATGCATGTGCATAATGTCTTTCATGTGTATTTATTGAAAAAGTATGTACATGATCCTAACCATGTCATTGATTGGAATATGATTCAAGTGGATCCAAAAGGGGACTTTTAGGTAGGGCCAGTGCATATCCTAGACAAAAAATTCAAGGTGCTCCAAAACAAATCCATCGAGTAGGTAAAGGTCTAATGGACCTGCTACAACCCTGAGGATGTGACATGGGAGCTGGAAGATGCAATGCCAGAAGCATACCTGCAACTATTTTGAATTTTTTATGTAAAACAAATTGGATATATATGAACACATATGTGGTGATTGGACTAAGGAAAGTGAAAAAATAATGGAAGGGGAACGTAACACCCCCATTTTTATTCCCTAATTTGTGATGTAATTAAATATGTTCAAGGCTGAAAATCAAACAATATGGCCAAGGGCCAAGCTATGTAAATATGTACGTCGAAAATATTAATAAAATACATCATTGGTTGTGATAGGAGAGGGGCACAAATGATGTGGGGATATGATTGCACAAGAGAAGAATGAGAGGGGGGTTAAGGGGGCTCAAAGGGGCAAAATCTTGAAATAATAATATTTTATTGTAACCCAAATTCATTTACCTAATCCTATGTAAAAGGCATATAAACCTTGGGATGTGTGCTAATGTAGTTAGGTGGAGTTCTTTGAATGGCAAGTGGCAAGATGGGAATATGAAAATATAACCTTGGTTTTAGTGGAAGTGGAAATTCATTCTACCTCATTTGAATGGTAGCGAGAAGGGAGAAACTTGTAGTAATACCCTATAATATAAGGTTGTTATGTTTTTTTGTAAACTCAAGCTAAAAAATTAGGTTGTCGGTGCCTATATGTAACTCCCAACAAAGAAATTTCTTGAACATTATTCACTAGAACACATGCAAGAGGTGAGATAGCCTAAGGGACTGCATTGTAATGAAGGGGATCCACTTCTCTAGGTTATGTAGGATGAAGTGGAAAGAGAGTTGGTGAGTTGGGATGTATGTGTGTGTAAGCATGCCATATCATTTTGGGTATTGCGTTGAGTGAGGGAATTGTAGCTAGTCATAGGATATCATTTGTCCTTGTGGATCCATAGTGCCAGATCAGGGGTGTCCCATTGTAGAAAGAATTAGTGCAACGATGCCTATGGTTGGTAGGAACATCCCTCGTATGTAGCCAATTGGTGATTCCTTTTGATAACTAGAAGAGTTATAGGTTAGGTGATATAATTGTGTTATCTCTATGTATTTATATGTTTAATTGCTATTACATGTCATGAATGGATTTCATTTATAGTTATGTATGTTATTTTAACTATGCATAAGTATGCATGTCATGTGTTTGCATATTTTTATTATACGTGTTATTTCACAAATTGTAGGTTGGGAAAATACTAACCCAATCCACAAGATGGAGATAAACACGGGAGAGTCTAGCCACTAGCACCTTAGATAAACCCTCCCCTCACTTTAGTGAAGGATAAATCCAACACAAGGGGGGAATTCCGGGTGACATTAGGGGTAAATCAGATGGAAAGTGAGGTTATGGAAGTGATACACGTATAGTTAAAACTACTAAGTGTAGAATGTCTTGGAACCAAGTCTCGGAGATGGTCAATGGCTTCCAAGTGCTTGAGTACCTGCGGAAGATTGTTGTACCTTCCCGAGACGTAAGAAAACACATGATACAAGCCCAATAATCTAATGGAAAAGCAAGTGAAGCTTTCTATTCCAATTATCAGAATTACATAATGATATAAATCAGAAATTAAATGATAAGAAGAGTTTCTAATAAAGTCACTAAAAGTCCAAGAAAATGTGTAAGAGACTAACTAAAAATTACTAGTGTAACTCAAGTATGATAGAACAAGACTTTAGAAACAATTAAAGGACGTTAAATACAAGTATTGAAGAGATATTATAGCAGCCTTATGTTTGTATCAAACAAGTGCTACAACAAAAAAATCCAACCGCCGAAACTTGCAAGTAAAGCACCCAAAGAAGCACAACAACTAGTGGATTAATTCAGTAGCTTTGTAGCAAACTTTGACATTTAGAAGATGAGTAAGTTTGAAAGTTATGAATTCCTTTGTTGTAGCCCTAATGGATGTAGATTTTTAGTTATGACATAAATAATAAATACCTATCCAAAGCCTTAGTAAGCCTAAAGCACAAAGAAAAGATTCCAATTTAAAATATTTCAATATCTCGTGATTCCACGTATACCAATGAAATGATTTATTTCTCCAATGCAAGAGATTATTTCCTTGAGCTATTGGGTTATGGATTCCTTTAATGAAATATCTAGTATTTCCACTTCCTTACAGGTGTAAACCCTTTTACTCCCTAAGGAAAACAAGACTAGCAAGGAACTACTAGGAGGGTGTAAGCCCTTTTACTTCTCCTAGTAACCCTTGTACAAACATTTATTCAAGAAAATTATGATAGGATTAGTGTGGTTGTATTACCTTATACTCCCCAATATCTTATCAAATTAACCTTGTAACCAAGAAAGAAGCAATAACAAAGCAAACATTCCTTACCTAGTCCAAGCATTAACAAGATAAACTGTCCTTAACTAAGAAAATTCCACCACAAATGAAAGAATAAGCATCCACAAAAGATATCACATCATGTATTCATCCAATAGCCAAGATAAACCATAATTAGATCAAGTATCAAAGAGATACAAGTGAAATTTCCCAAAAAGGGCGCAAATTTCAGCCAAGGAGTCTTCTCCAAATGGGAGAGCTATGATCAAAATGAAATAGGGATGATCCTTATTTATACAAACCCTATAAAAAGTGTTTGTCCACTTAAATTTAGGGTAAACCACAAAGTAAGGGTTTAACAACCCTTACTTTTCCCCTTTACAATTTAAAATTTGATTTTGCACATAAGAAACCCTAAAAGAAGCATGATCTTACTTCTTTAGAACAACGTTTTGGCACTTTTGGCAAATCATTGAGCTTGGAGATGAAAAGTTGGGCCTCCAAAATTATCCCTCTCAAGCTCTAGGGTCTCCTCCATCAAGCCAATAACTTCCTCCATCCAAAAAGTGTTAAGTGTCAAGTCAACACCACCACATACCAAACCCTATCCCTCAACAAGACGTCAATCCCTCTAAATGTGACATTTTGACCTCCAAAGAAAAAATGTTGGGCTTGTAGGGGCTAGGTGAGGTCATCCCAAAGGTCTCTCAAGACTCCAACAGGTTACCATCATCGTCCAGTGTGCAGGCCATGGTATCCATCTTGTGGGATTTATGCCCCAAGGAAGCACAAGCTAGGCTTGTTCCTCCAAAACTGTCCACGAAGCAAGGTCCTGCAAAGATAATGAATACGCCCTCGAAGGATCTCAATTCAAATGAATCATGATGAGAAAATAAAGTCAACAAAAGAGTCACCTAATCATGTGCATCAAAAACCACCTCATCAAATTAAACAAGTGCTCAAAGATCTTATGTAATTTGCCAATTTTAGGTATGGGAGGGTTCACAAAGTGACCTATTGGGTGAATCATACCCTAAGTCAAGGGTTGTTTCTCAGGTGAACCACCCTCTAAGACATGTGTAGAAGATGAAGTGGATCGGGGAAATACTTTTGGGCATGAGGTTCATGACATACAAGGGATCATAGTGTCTCATTTATGGATTCCTTTGTGGAGGGTGTGTTGCACCTTCGTTCTCAATGCATCTTTTTTCCAAGCCCATTTAATGCCATTAATTAATTAACGTCCAAAAAATTGGGTACTCCCTATGGGATAACATTATCTTGGAGGGCAGTACCACGGTGTCACTTGAATCTAGAGGTACACATAGTGCCATATGCATGGAAAGAAAGGGACACTGCATGTGTGTACACACCTCAACAAGTGGGACATTTATATAATGTGAATTTGGTTTTGCAAGTATTTCATTTTTTTTAAAAGGAACATTTCATTGTTCTCCAAACCTCTTTGGGAGAGCATCTAGAAGGTTATGACTTGGCTTTTATCTTTTTCTAGCCACATTCCCTCTGGGCCTTCAACCCCTTCTTCCCATGAAATGAGGGACAATCCCTTCTCAGGTTAGTACACTTGAAAATACCAAAAGATAAGGAGACAAACACGAGGTAAAGTGATGAAAAGTTATAAGTATGATCGAGAGTGGAACAATGACTTTTCAAGGGGACCTCCCAGTAAAAAACCTATCCCTAAGGGTGACCTCTTACTAGGGCCCAATGTCAACCACCAAGGTGAAATAGGGAAAAGATCATAGCTCTCAAGAAGACGTTACATAATCAAAAACATATTTTAAATGCAACAAACTCAAATTCCTCATATATTAAAATGACACTAAACATAATACTTGGCTTGTACATCATGGAGCAAGACCCAATGTCTTCTAGAAATAAGTTGGTGTGGTGGATACCATCGTGATGAATATGAGATATGTGGTGTTGAGGTGGGCCTCTGTTTATGCAAGTGGACGTTGTCAGCCATCTGTCTCTCCGTACCCCGTGTCTGCAACCTGAGGGCCTCGAGACATCATCTCCTTAGTTATCCCTAGGAAATGGGGATACCGTCTGGCTCCTGCTTGGAAAATGGGAATCTCCTAGTCTGACATGTGCCTAAACTGAAACATAAAACTTTAAAATATAGGGTGGCTCTATCACCCTTCGTCCATATAAATCAAAATCAAATCTCAAAAAATACAACTAATCTAGAAAATAATTTTTTAAGCATTTTTTCAAGAAATTCTAAACTAAATATGTAATATGATGAAAGCAATATGCAAGTACAGAAAAATGATATATGAGATGCAACCAAAATACCATTTTCAATCAAGATGCAAATGCAAGGAAGCAATATGACCTACCTACTTACCTGGGGCCTGGGCCCTGAAGAAGTCAAGTTCCTTGAATATAGGGTCGAAGAAGATACCCATCTACTAGTATTGGAATATTTCTCTCATCCAAGGCTGTCAAATAGTACTCCTCTTTCTCAGACTTCTTCTTGATGACGTAAGGGACAAGCCAATAATTGTTATCCTCCTGATTGTATTTAGGATTTCCTTTCCTCTTATCCCACATGAATGCAAGACTTCCTTCACTGTAGTTGATGTAAGGTATATCTTCAATGTAAGGATACGAAGGAGGTTCTGTGTTGACTGCATCTTTAGTGGATTTCTCATGTTCTTTGTTCTCTTTATCTTCTTTCTTCAATATCTGGATGGAACCTGGTTCTTTCCCTTAGAAATTCTCTAGCTTCTCCTTGTATTCATTTGTCCTTGGAAGTAGTGTATCTATGCAATCTTCCTTCATAAAAGGAAAGCCCCACAGATCATAATCGATGATCTAGCAAGGTATATCAAAGCTGAGAGAAAATACGCTTTCAAAAATATCAAAGTTGCCATATCCCGAACCCCAGTGTTTGCGAAGTCCCGATTTCAATAGAAACTTTTCCCTTTATACTTTCACCTCCGACCAATCATTAGTTGTGGTTTTGACTCAGAAGGATGATGAAAACAACGAAGCCCCAGTGTCATTTATGAGTACTAATCTTCAAGGAGCTAAGCTCAATTATCCTTCTATAGACAAGCAAGCCTACGCGATTTATAAGGAAGTAAAGCATTTCAGATCTTACATCCTCAAGAATCACACTAAAGTAATTGTGTCGCACCCTACAGTCTCATCCTTTTTTACCCAACAAGAAATGGGGGAAAGAAGAGTGAACTGGATGGTAGTAGTATAGGAATTTGATCTAGATATAAATCCTGGCAAACTAGTAAAAGGACAAGGTTTATGCAAGCTTTTAGTCGAAGCCCAGTATCAAGTAAAAGAATATTCTGGATGGGAGAATGAAATAGCACTATGGTGTGGTGAAGTAGCATACATCTCCCTAGGACAAGAATCCTGGTACAAGGATTTAACTTATCTTCTACATCACGGGACTTGTCTCGAGATCCTCAACCCTAGGGAAAGGAGAGCCCTGAGATTAAAATCTGCACAATATCGCCTTATAAATTCGGTGCTCTTCCAGATCAATTATGATGGGGTACTATTAAGATGTCTCGAACGTGAAAACTCAGACAAAGTGCTAAAAGAACCCCATGATGGCCCCGCCGGAGCACATTTTGCAGGAAACACCACCGCTCATAAGATTCTGAGAGCCGGCTATTACTGGCCCACCTTGTTCAAAGACGCTCATACTTACGCTAGAAACTGTAAGATTTGTCAAATAAGCGTTGGAAAGGAGAAAAGGGCATCAGTTCCACTCCAACCTATGACTGTCTCTAGGCCTTTTGAGCAGTGGGGGTTGGATACCATAGGAGAAATTACACATAGCTCTTCAAAACTGCACAAGTACATTCTTACTGCCACCAACTATATCACAAAATGGGCAGAGGCCATTCCTCTGACTCATGTGAACGAGAAAGTAGTAATCCAATTTATAGAACAACAGTTGATCATGAGGTTTGTTGTCCCTTCTGTTGTGGTCTTTGATAATGCAACTTAATTTTTCTCCACCCTATTGATGCAGTTTGCTTTGGATAAAGGAATCATAATTAAGTACTCCAAAAACTATTATCCCTAGGGAAACACCGTGGCTGAATCAACTAATAAAAACCTGGTAAGGATATTAAAGAAGATGGTTACAGATAACCAAAGAAATTGGCATAATTTACTTCATAATGCTCTATGGGCCGATAGGGTCACACCCAAAGAAGCTATAGGAAATTCCCCATACTTTTTGGTTTACGGGAAAGAATCCATCCTACCAAATGGACTCTATCTACCATCTCTTCAATTGGCCCAAGATTCCAACGAAGAACCCTCGTCGACCATGCAACAAAGAATCAACAATCTGCTCATGCTAGAAGAAGAGAGAGAAAAGGTTAAGTCAAAATTCTTAGCTCACCAACAGACTTTTGAAAAGATGGTTTGATAAGCATAAGGCTAAAGAAAATAAGTTTGAAGTAGGAGACTTAGTCTTGAAGTGGGACAGAGCAAATGAACCAAAAGGGAAACATTCTAAGTTTCATAATCTATGGCTTGGACCTTTCCAGGTGGCTGAGAAGATCGAGGAAGGCACTTATCGGTTGCAAAATCTAAGGGGGAAAACTGCTGCCCTCCCAGTAAATGGCCAGGCCCTGAAACAATACTTCCAATAATAATAATAATAATAATATATATATATATATATATATATATATATATATATATAAAATGTTAATAATAATAATAATAATAATAATAATAATAAAATGTGTGTTTTATGTTCCTTGTTTAGTATCTTCACGATTGCGAAATACTTCTTTTGTTGTTTCTTTTCTTTCTAGTTTTCTGTGCTTTTGAAGGTATGTCCGACAAAACGATGGTTAGCCTTAAATCATCACGCAAAGCAACAAAACTTGTTTCTAACTCATCGCTCATTTACACACACCAGAAGCACTGAAAAATATGCAATTACTTTGAGGAACCTTCTATCCAACCCGAGCAAATGAACAACTTCAAAGAAATCTCAAAAATGTCTACTTTATAGTTCGGTAATACCTCAAGGGAAACGAAGGAGGAACAAATATGTTTCTTTCGCCCAGTGAATCGCCATTTGTTGAGCACTCAACACACCCTAAAATTCGATGTCCATTTTTATTTTTGGGTACCACTCGATCCTTTGCACTGTCTGTGTTCACTTCAGTTTGGATTAGCTTCAACTATATCTAGTTAATTTGGACTTCATGTTGAAGTTAAGCCACTAGCTTCTTAAGCCGGGGGAAAAGTACCAACCATGTGAATCCATGAATCATGTGTTGGGAAGTCACAAGCATAGTTTTCTCTAGTTCAAGCTTGTGTAAAAATGAAACCACCTACCTCAAGCATAGTTTCCTCTGGTTCTGTTAGCGATATTTCTTGCATAGGGGGGGTAGAACACAAAAGAAGGGGTAAAAACCCACTTGTCCAAAGTTTCGGGCGATAACGCGCCCGTGGTAAGCAGCAAGCAAGACCGGGCGGTCTAGATTTGTGCGCCCAGATCGACGACGCATATTGGATTCCGGACCCCCCTTGCCTTCCGATCTTTAAGCAAGGGCGGGGGTCCGAAATCGGGGGCGCACCTCTCCAACGGTCCAGATGAGCGTGCCCGGATCAACGGCGATGAAGACCATTCCGGACCGCCCCCGCCTTTCTACCTTTAAGCGGAGGGGGGGGTACGGAATCGTAGATGTAGTTTCCGACGGCCACGATTGAGGAGCCCAGATCAACGGCTCGGGCACGGCCTCGACCTTCTCATCTGCCCTGTCTTTAATCTGCATGGGCCCGCCTCCCGCCATGTCATCTTTCTGCCTGCCTTTTCCTTGCCGCCATGTTTTACTGTTCACCTCTCTCTCACACTTCCAGATGGCCTTTCCCTCGTTTCATCATCCATTTATCCCTCACCACGTATCCTTTTCCCTCCCATGTCGGCCTTTCACCGCATTAAACTTGCCTTGTCCATTCACCCGCTGTCTCTGTGTATATCCCTAATGACTCATGTCAATCCCCTCGCCACCTCTCTCACCTCTCATCATCCTTTCCTTTGTCCCTACAGTTGAAGCCCCGTCATTCCATAGCTATACCTCACTTCCCGCGCTGGGCTCCACATCCGTCCTTCGAACCCATCAGTTATTCCAGGTGGCAGCGCGAGAAGTCCTCCTTATCCTGAGATGCTGAGTTAGCCGGGCCATTCTCAATCCCAAGAAGCAGTTATTGAAGCGGTTGGTGGTGGTTAGACATCGTCTCCACCATAATGGGGACATCCTGCAATGAATTAAAGGCACGTTGGTTTGCCGATGTAACTGTCAGAAGATCTATCGCATCTGCCACAAGTTGCACGATTATTCAAAGATTGCGGCTGCAGAGCGTCAGAAGCCATGCAGACGCAAAGCCTTCAATGCAGTTTCTTGGTTCCGCTGCTGTTGTTATTTTGAGTATATGTAGGCATTTTTGCCATTTTTGTATCGATCGATGGTAGAGCTAAGCTCCCGACCGTAAAGTTTCAGCGACATTCTGGTTTCCTGGTTATGCCTCTGTGTTTGAGACTTCTTGGTTTATAACAAACAGTTCTCCTTTCTTCCATCTTTGTTTCATCTCATGCCGAAGTGTTCACAGTGAATGATTCACGTGGATTGTTGCAGTTATGTTATGATAAAGGATTTGTCGTGGCATTTTTGTACTCTCCGGTTCTCTGTGTTTGAATGTAAAAGGGTTTTGCGTTTGAATACATTCCTCTCCAGTCTGTGATGAACCTGAAGTTTATTATAGACCTTTACACTCTTCTTGCATAAGTCTTCCACCTACTCACCCTTTACTATGACTCACTGTTTGAAGTTTATCAAGACCTCACTCGTTCATGCATGCCTGGTCTGGTTTCTGAGTTGACACGATGCTGTTTTGAGTTTTCCTCCATTTGATCACCCTTTAAACAAATCGTGACATTAAACTGATGGGCGTCGGGCTCTGCTCCTACAAGCAATCCAGGAGTGACCTCCGGCTCCAACAGGTTCATGCTTGTGTAAAAAATGAAACCAGGTCAAAGCATAGTTTTGTTTTGTTTTAATCTTGCGTAAAAATGAAATCAATCATGAGCTTAGTCTTTGTTCTTTCTCATGCTCGTAAATCAATGAGAATGTAACCGAGTATACTTTTATCACTTTTTCAGACTCATAGAGGTTATACGAAAAATGAACCCCCCTGAAGTTCCCTTTAATCTCTTTTCAGACTCTCTAAACATGAAAAGATTGTCGAGCGATCTTGTTATTTTCACGCTTGTTAAAGTATTAGAAATCATGTCTGTTGAGCGGTAGTTTATCTCTTTTTCGGTCTCATCAGAATACTTTACGAAAAAGGAACACTCTAATTAAGCATGATTAGAAGAATTTATGGAGTCCTCTTTAAGTTCTTTTCAGAGTCCATAAACATGAAAAGACCACTGAGTTTTCTTTTTTTGGACTCGTAAA
Organism: Picea engelmannii; assembly: GCA_009831015.1. Lineage (NCBI taxonomy): Eukaryota > Viridiplantae > Streptophyta > Pinopsida > Pinales > Pinaceae > Picea > Picea engelmannii. The sequence goes on along the minus strand of ML794983.1, from coordinate 100,194 downwards.
ACAAACATCGAAAGACCCATATGGGACTGAACCACTCCTTCCTAGGGTTCGTTAAATATACTCCGATGGACTCATCCGAAGGATGAGCTTATAGTTCAAGCATATGTTATCCTCCTTAAGCTTGTGTAAAAATAAAGAGGCACTCACCAGAAATGGTGTGGGGGAATTGGGAAAGAAATGTGTCTAAACCTGTATCCTATGCAAGTAAGTCGCTTTTGAACATGACACCCTTTCACTCGCTTTATGTCTAGGTTGGAAAATCCACTTGTCTCTTGATCATACTCCTTTATAAGTTTACAAATTGGTTTGTGATCCCTGTTGTTGAGTCAGTATTTCCAAGACAGTTGTTGTTTTGTCAATATGTTCAAAGAGAAGTTCAACCTGGAAAGCCTTCTATTGTGTTGTCCATTTCTGCAGTCCTTTAGTCTTCTATTGCATCGACCATCCTTGAGTCAGTCCTGAATCACTTGTATTCTTATCTACTTCAAATCTTTTTACCTGTTTCATGTCATTGATGGGGGATACATTAAGGCCTTTCTGTGATGAGTTTTTTCATGTCGACTTCAACTCGTTATCCAGGAATTAGAATTGGAAACTAATTGGTACCTTGGAACTTGCATGCCTCAATGGCAGGTTTCCTCACTTTTGACAGTGGGTTTTCATTATTGACCCCTAATCAGAGATTCTGCTGAGTGTTTGACTTCAGCTCATAAATTCACACCCATTGGATTGTACTAGTGTACCTTGGGAGTCAATGACATTAATGGTGATTTCCCTCGCACTTGTTAACGATATACACTAATGACTGGTAATCAAGTGGTTTCTACCATGTTCGACTTAAGAACATGTATTCGCATGGTTAAATTCGTACTATAGAGTGGTGGAGATGATGACCCTGAATCTTTTGTGACAGATTCAGGTTGTGTGGTAGTATATTTAGATTTTACTATTGCATAGATCCACAGTGTATGTCTCGTGGCTATGTTCAAATTTGAGTCTTTAACACATAGGTCCATAGTGTATTTTTGGTGGCTATGTTCACATTTGAGTCATAATGGCATGGATCCACAGTGTATTTTTGGTGGCCATGACCTGTCTTACTTGACATGGATCTTTGCATGTCGGAATTTATGCTTTGAGTCATTTGTATTATGAGTATGGGAATTCCTACCTCAGTGATGATACATTATTGTACTGCATTTCCTCGTTTGTTGGCAGGTTTTCGACCGACGTGTTCCTTGTTCCCAACACACACTCGACAAAGTATTCCATCTATCACTATGTTCTAACTTCATACTTTGGGGGGCTTACTGTTACACATTATTTCCATCACCCTTATGACCGTTAATGATGTACACCTATCCTTTGTCTTTAGAAGGATCAATGGCCTTAATCCCTGAAGAAGAATGAAGACACATTTTCCCAGAAAGATGAAAATTATCTTTTCCCTTGTAAAAAACCTTATAAAAATGGATCGTCGCACCTTGCTCAATGTTAAGGGTGCGATGATTTAGGATCGTCGCAGGTTGCCCCACAGTGGTCTGCGACGTTGTCGTAGTTTGCTCAGTTCTAAGGGTGCAACGATCTTGTTTACGAAGAAAAAGAGCATATTCTCGACGTTTCTAGAATATAATCTTCGAGGGTGAGGTGGCCTATGACCGTCTTTGATATGAGTTGCATCCATGTTCTCATGGGGTCATCCTAACCTCCTCACCCTATCCTTTTCATCTTATAAAAGGAGGGAAGTTCTCATTGGGAAAGTTAGCTTGAGAATGGTTAGAGAATTTTTGGAACTTCATCTTAGTTACAGAGATTCAGCTAATGAGATATTAGTCTAGCCAAAAGTTTGGATTATCTTCAGCTATAGCTAGTTCATATGGAGTGTTTGGGCCTATGTTGGATTTGATTTTCACTTTATCAAGCTTTGATCATAAGTAATTGTCAGATCTACAGTCTCAGAATCCTTGGAGTAGAAGTGTGTGGGAAGCAAGGAACTGTTGGAAGGGACCCTACAACATCAAGGCATTGGTTGTATTCTCCTCTTAATATCTTTAATACAGTGATATATTTCTTTCCCATAAAATTGTTCTTATTTTATTGTATGACTCCTTGATCACATACATAGGTTTTGTCAAGTATATGTTGTTGCTTTCACTTCGTTGGCTTGTGTATTTTTATAGGTTCAACATCCCATAAGCCTTGGAACGGAGCGAGGATGAAACTAGCGATTAGAATCGACATTTAAAAGGTATGTCATTTATCTCTTGTTAGTTAGTATGCATGATAATTAAAACTTAGGAGAAGTTTTATATTCTGTCTTGTTTTGTTCTAGTTTCGGGGTGAAACTAGGGAGATCTGTTTGTGTCCGCACTTACTGATTTGTCCAATAACAATATTTGTTCAAATTTACTTTCGAATCAAGGTGGGGATTGTTAGCCATGATGATCCTAAAGTACTTCTAGGACTTAGTCTTTTCCTAGGATTATTAATTAGAAGAATAAATATATTCTATAACTATTGTACATGGAAACTTGTCATCTTCACTTGATTATATGATAAGATGTCCATATTAAATTTAGCATAGGAGACAAGAATGAAGAGCTTATTTAAGTTATCTTCTTCTCATGTAAGGGTGATTTAATTTGTAGCCTTAACATCAGTAATGTAATTTTATTTTCCTAATTAATAAAAATCGTATGTTTGAGGACACTTTGGCATCATAATGGACTATTATGGGTGGCCAAGTTTTGTTTTTACAAAATGATGCAACTACATGTTGGGGTAGCTCTAAGGATGATACTAGGCTGATAACCATGGCTGTCATAATTTTGTTTTTTGGAAAATATTACAACTCTCATAATACCCATTGAAACACGAGTCATTGCTTCTCCTTGCATTCATATTAATGGGTATTATATGTGTACATGCATTATTGGGAAGTAATCATGATTAGTTATATGGACATATCATTTGCTTTTTGATGGAAAAACAACATAATTGCCATATAACCATCACATCAATTTCACATCATCCATGGGTGTGAATGGCAATTCTGTCAAGCCACACTGCATTATATCTATCTTCGAATTTTTGTTAAATCGAACAACATATACCTTAGGATAAGTGTTTTGCGGTTTGGATTTTTCTCTTTAATAATGTCCATTCAATTTTTTTTTTAAATTTAATCTTTAGTAATGATGTTTAATTAAAGAATATTACCTTAAAAACTAAAAAATAATGTATATTTAAATGGCTACATGCATGTATGGTAGAGCAAGGGAATTTATCAAGAGTTACACTAGTTATAGAAAGAAAACAACTCCATGTCAATTATAACTATTAGTTGGACCAAAATAAATTCCATGTCTTCCATAATGCGTAGAGATGGCCACATAGGCGTAGGTTGGAACACGAAAATTTATTATCAATTATATTGATTAAATAAATAAAATTATGTCCTCCTATATTGCAATAGTCATTATAGTTTTTATGGGATGCTTTTTTATTAAAATGGTAATATTTAATGATTATGTAAATTAAATTCAAATCTCTTTCTACAAACCCAAATTTTTGAGTTAAAAAACTATAAAGAATGAGGATAAAAATTATAGAGAATGAGGGTATGAGAAACCCAAACCCAAATTTCTGAGTTAAAAAACTATAAAGAATGAGGATAAAAATTATAGAGAATGAGGGCATGAGAAACCCAAACCCAAATTTCTGAGGTAAAAAACTATAAAGAATGAGGATAAAAATTATAGAGAATGAGGGCATGAGAAACCCAAAACTCTTTAATTTTTGTATACAAGAGCACAAAAACTATAGAGAATGAGGACATGAAAAACCAAAAACTCTTTCTTAGTAAAAAATTTGTTAGTCCAAAAAGTAATACTTATTAATTGCCCAAGTGGATTATCATAATTTACTTTATGAATTATTTTTACTAAGTCAAAAGTAAAATAGAGGAAGCTTACCATTACATTGTTAGCAAAGAAAGTAATGCTTATTTACTGCCCAAGTGGATAACCACATAAAGTTTTAGATTTATGTGTTCTCTTTATTCTTCAACCTAGACCATCATTTACAACAATTTCATCATTCTTAACATTAATGTTGAACATTGTTTATGCCCTGTTTGTTTCGTCAACACAGATGCTTAATTTTAATTCTTGTGATTCACAAAACCCGCATAAAAAAGTCAGCAATCCATATCTCCTCAAAAGGGCTGGATAATGTCTTGGTATCAAAATGCCTATGCCCATCAGCGCTTGCTTGTTCACATACACAATGCCTCTATATAAGATAGCAAAATAGATATGATTTCTGCCCAATTAATGCTTAACACCCAACTCTTCACAAGCAAGCGTATCCAGCAGCCAAACTCAAGGGCTAACTTTGCAATATGTCTCAACAATTGATCGTATAAGCCTTTAAATAGACTCATACTTCCCCTGCAATGAATGTTGGGTAGATTATGAAACATCAAATGATTCGACCTTGATTATGCTAATACACACAATCAAACAAAGACCAACTACAAAAAGAAGGTCGCGGGCCAAAACAAAGATTCCATGGATTCAGAGAGTTTCGTCGTCCTTCATCCATTGAACTTCGAGTAGGTTGTCTTCTCCGAGCTTTTATTTCTGTAGTTGTTTTTCCCCAATTATCCCTACATTGGTTGGTTTTCCTTTACCATTTTGTCAAAAAGACAAAATAAAATTAAAAAACAATTACAAGCTTATTACAATGTTACAAAAGATTTTATATAGGGATCCAATTCAGATCACACCTTCCCATTTGTAGGCTTTTGGTTCCAAAAAGATTCAACTCTCTTCAATCTTCTTCTTCGATATCAAGCAAACTTCGGCAAATATCCAAGAAAGGGTGCCTCTGCTGCAGGTAGAAGAAAAGAGCTAGATAAGGGACTCCTTTGGAATAAGCCTATTGTCTATCTCATGGCTAGAGATGACATTCATTGTTGCAATAGGTCTTTGAACAACCATTGCTCCTTGTGCTTCAAGTGCAAGCAACTCCTCTTTCCCTTTGACCGTGACTCTCCAAGATTTCTTCTTGGCTATTCAATTCTTGGGATGGAATTTTGAGTGAAGCCTCCAACATTTGACCTCCCAATGTCCAGTTAATTTGCAGCATTGGCAATAGTTTTTGCATGGGCTGCTTGGCCTTCTAGAGTGCCAAAAATCACTATCCTTATGACCCATTTTCTTGCAATAGAAACAAACTATTGCATACTTATTCAGTTTATGAGGATGCTTTCTAGCTTGGTTGTTTGGTTCCCCAAAAGTTGGAGAAAATATGGATGGAAAAATCATCACTTTGTTGTCATCTTCGAGGCCTCTAAAAGCATATTTGAATGTCTTGCTGCACATTCTTTTTCCATCTGCCTTTTCCTCCATGGTAATGGCTTCTTTTCTAATCTCTTTTGCCTTGATGAAGGTGGTTTGAGCCGCACTTGTTTTGGTTTCTTGTCCACTGAATATGAAGCCTTCATGCTTGGGCCTCTATTGAGCTACAATGGGGATCATAATCCCTTGGCCCTTATAGATCGTTTTCCTCATAATATTGGAACCGATGCCTCTAGTGTGCTTTTCAAAGTCTCCAAAGGTCTCTTGAGGAAGGATTTTGGAAGGTGAAATTACCATGCTTGTCTCTATCATGGTACTAGCTTTAGAAATAGCAATGGAAGGTGGTTTCTTCGTCTCTTGGACAACTGCTTGTAGGCTCTTCAGGTCCTCTTCCTTCATTGTCAAACCCTGGTATAGTTGAGCAATGAATTTGGTGAACCTCCCCTCTTTTCAATTATCAAGCTCAATTAATTTCTCCCCCAATTGCAAGAGATGCAATATGCTCCTATTTAATTCTACCATCATGGCGAGGAGTCTTGGCACTTGGAAAGCTCTTTTTCCATCTCATCCACTCTCTGCCTCTATAACCAACTTTCCTCTTGGATCTGCCTATTGAAGTCTTAAAAACTCTTCTAGGTTCTTCTTCTTCAAGGTTTTTCCCATGACAACTGCTTCAAGGTCTCTAGTGAACCTTCTCTGATACCATCTGATCACTAAATGGTGGACCTATGGCCTGTCTGTCTCATCAACACAAATCCGTTGCGAAATTTATTTTAGTTCTCATGATTCACCAAACATGCATACAAAATTCATCACTCCATATCTCCTCAAAAGGGTTGCATAATGTCTTGGTATCAAAATGCGAACTATGCCCACCAATGCTTGCTTGTTCACATACACAACGCCTCTATATAAGGTAGAAAAACATATATGATTTCTTCCCCATGAATGCCCAACACCCCACTCTTTACAAGCAAGTCTATCCAACAACCAAACTCAAGGGATAACTCTGCAATATGTCTCAACAATTGGCCATATAAGCCTTTAAATAGACTGAGACTTTCCCGACAATGAATGTTGGGTAACCTACTAAACATCAAATGCTTCGACCTTGATTATGCTAATACACACAATCAAACAAAAACCAACTATAGAAAGAAGGCGACGGGCCAAAAACAGATTCTACGGATTCAGAGAGTTCCCACAGAAGCTTAAGGAGAGATCGAGTGATCACAAGTTAAGCCCCCACGACCTTGCACTTACCCATCCGCCTTTAGGCAATTGAAGGCAATACTTATGGATTGGCTCTCAACCCGTGATCTCTATGGTCGGATAATATGTTATGGGGAGCTCGAGGAACGGTCCTTCCCACTGCGTTTGGGTGTGGCTTTGGTATTCCAAAGAATGGCAATCAAAAGGGGTCGAACATGTCCAACAACGAATGGTAGGGCACATCAAAGGCCGTTGCAACATCAAGGTTGGTCATGCCCTTCGACGATATGGTTGGAAATCCAAACGCCTCACAATTTCAAGGGGAAATCATAAACTGGAAATCCAAGTGGTCGTTTGAACATAAGTATATGGGATAGTGTTCCCATTAATGAGAAATGCATTAACCATGTGCTATAGCCTATAGTGTATACACAGAAATCACACCATTCTAGCAACCAATCCAACTTAAACCTAAACTACATATACATGCAGAGCCACAAAATTGGAGTCATTAACCATGTGCTATAGTCTATAGTGTATACACAGAAATCACACCATTCTAGCAACCAATCCAACTTAAACCTAAACTACATATACATGCAGAGCCACAAAATTGGAGTCATTACGAATAAGTTTCCATATTGAATGGAGGTTTTTTTTAATGCTTACGAAATTTTTTATAAAGGGGTGAGTTATGCACAAACTCTATGTATTGATAATCACTGTCAAGATCAAAATTGTAGATGGTCATGGCTCAAAGAGACATTCTCTTAGTGTGGATAGGTTTCTTGATTCCTTTGTCCATTGAACTTCTGTCTTTTTCGAGCTTCCATTTTTATAGTTTTCCCCCAATTCTCCTTACCTCTCCCTCCCCTTTTTTCACTATAGCCTTCATTTTTAATGGGTTGTCTTTGGAAGGCCAACCATCACATTGGTTAGTTTCCCCTTTCTATTTTTCTAAAAAAACAAAATAAAATTAAAAAAACAACTACAAGCTTATTACAAATTTACAACTTACAAATTTTTTTATGCAAGTATCCAATTCATATCAAGTGCCTTCCTTAGTGTCTTCCTCTAACTCTATAGACTACAAATATTTTGAACTCTCAACATCCTTATCAACCGTGAGAGGGGGATCATAAGCTACCAAGTTTGGATTTAGATAAATGACTATTTTTCCTCTTAGGAGGCTCTCTATCTCATGAACACTACTCCTAAAGATGTTGTGTATTATGTCCAATATGGCATTGAAATGCTATATTTTCATAATCTAGGATTTGGCTCCATTTAAAGTTGCGAAATTTGAGCTCCATTCTGTTTGGAAGACCTTTGCTCAAATCCATTTCCACATAGATTTAGCATAAATAAAAGGGCTCTACTAAATCTTATAACATTCTTCTTTTTCTTATTTTTCTAAAGTGGAAAAACTTATCATAATTCAATTGTCAATTAATTTAGAGAACACTTGTTGTATAATCATTCTGAAATTAAGCTGGACAATTGAAATTGTGTAGTATCCCCAAAATATCCAATATCCATTGTGCTCCATCATCACTAAAACTATACAAGTTATGTAATATCAAATATCCACCTCAACTTAACTCCATAAGTAAAACTAAAACACTATATCAGATTACACTTTTACCTAAAATACTATACCAAGTTACAGTTTACAAGTTACAGTTTACAATTCTCCCTAGTTACAGTTAAATTGTAACTCGGTAATGTAGAAATCACACCTTTTTCTTTTCAAGAACATTCTTAATTTAAAATACTATACCAAGTTACAGTTTTACTGTAACTCGGTATTGTAGAAATCACACCGTTCTCTTTTCAAGGACATTCTTAATTTATTATTTCTCATTGTTACTTTTGTAATGTAGAAATCACACCTTTCTCTTTTCAAGAACATTCTTAATTTATTATTTCTCGTTACTTTTGCAGTGGCATAAAGCTTTTGTCGGTGACCGCTCGCCCAGTTTAAGATATCTTACACAAACACAAGCGATCAGTTCCGGCTGATGGGTACCTGAGTCCGACCACTTACCTTCGCAGCCGTCCTTATAATCCTCTCACAATAATTTGTCTCTTGCTCATATTCATATTCAATATAGTCTCCCCCTCTCCGTTTATCTCTGCTTCAAACAACGCCATGGCAGGCGCAGCCTTAGTTGCAGTCGGAACCGGATTTGCGTCAGCACTTGCGGCCGACGCCATAAAGAATGGTATTCCTTTCCTGATTAATGAAATAGAGAGTGTTATTAACTTGGATCAAAACCGTAAGTATCTGGAAGAGAATTTAAAGACTATGAGGGCCTGCTTAAAAGATATTGGCGATGTGTTTGAACGTCAGCAAAGAGAGGTCCCGGAGAGCATCAAACGCTGTTTGGAGAACACGCACAATGAAATTAAAGAGGCCGAAGACCTCGTCAGTCCGTCGCTAAGGCGTCTGGATCCCTATTTATGCAATTCGTCGCTACGGTTGCTGGATTTCTGTTTATGCAATTGTAGAAAAATTACAGACTGGAACACAAGATTTGATCAGGTCCGTAAAGATCTTCGAAAAGAATTTGAATCGTTTGTCAATTCTCGGCAGGCTGTCTCTTTGTCACAGCTACAGGTAAAGAAGTTTCTTTTACCCCTGCCAGATTTTATAGGATCAGCGATTGGAGATGATGAGAAGCAGTTGCAGACATGGCTTACGGCGGCTCCAAAAGTTCGAGTGATTTCTGTATACGGCATACCCGGCGTCGGAAAGACGTCGCTGCTCGGAAAGGTCCACAACTTCTACAAGGTCAAAGATGTCTTTGAAGCCGTGACTTGGGTCAAAGCCTCTCAAAACCATAACATTTTTAACATGCAGGGTAGTATTGCTCAATCAATCGAATTAGATCTATCCACTATTCATGATAGTGAGACCCGGAAGATGATGTTGTGTGCACGTCTGGAGAAAATGAAATTTCTATTGTTTTTGGACGACATGTGGAAGGCACTGGATCTGCAACAATTAGGTGTGGCATTTGGTTCTGGTAAAGATAGCAAAGTAGTATTCTCTAGCCGAAAGCAAGGTTTAATGGAGGCAGAACAATCCATCGAAGTCGAAACCTTGTCCAGCGATGACGGGTGGAAGTTGTTTGAGAAACTAGCTTTCAAAGAGGGCCATGTTCGGGAGGAACTAAAGGACTGCGCCAGACTATTTGCAGAGAAATGTGGAGGTTTACCCTTGGCCATAACCGTATTGGCCAGAGCGATGAATGGAAAAATAGATGTACATGACTGGAATAGATCTTTGACTTTCATGAACAATGCAGATCCTACTTTTCCACATACTCATTGCCCTGTTGGCGAAGATCTGTATCCATGCTTAAGATTGAGTTATGATGATTTGCCCAAATCAAGGAAGTTGCACAATTGTTTCCTTTACTGCGCTATGTATCCAAAAGATCACAAAATTGAGGTGGACGTGCTGGTGCGAATGTGGATTGCAGAAGGTTTGTTAAGAGCAAAATGGCAACCTATTCAATGGACATGGAGATCGGGTACGAGTATATGAAGATTCTGAAAGAGCGTTTCTTGTTTCAGAATGTTAGTGCTGGAAATCTTAGCATGGACAATGTTAAAAAACCCCACAGTGTATGGAAACCAAAGTATATAAGAGTGCACGACGTTGTTCGTGACATGGCCATCTATATTGGCGAGGAGGAGGAAAATCATTTGTTCTTGGCGGGCCAACAGCTCAGAGATTTCTCACAATACCCGAATGAAGATTGCAAAAGATTATCACTCTTCAGCAATGAAATCCAAGTTCTCCCAAAGGATTTCAAATGCCCTAAACTTGTAAGTTTACTCTTATCTCGCAATCCTATCAATTATAATGAACATCTAGAAAGCTTTCTAACCCAGCTCACATCTTTGAGGGTCCTCGATCTGTCCCATACCTCTATAGAGTCAATTCCAACATCTCTAACTCAAATCAAACTCCTGGAGTATCTGACATTGAAAAAGACTCCCATCAAGGAATTACCCGAAGACATATGCAATCTGTCTAAGCTTCATTTTTTAGATCTCTCGTCTTGTGAAAATTTAAAATCCTTGCCATGTACAATAGCACAACTTCCACAACTCCAATATCTTAATTTGAGTGGAATGAGCTTTGATTTTGTAATTCCACAAGAGGTGTCTCAACTCGGTTCATTGAAAAGACTAGAGCTGAACACAAAAAACTCGAAGGCTTTGGAGGGTCTCACAAATCTCATAGAGCTCAATGTAACCATAACCTCACAAACCGGAGGGGATGAAATAGGGATGAAATAGCCACAACTTTAGGAACTTGGTTGGAAATGAGGCACCTATCATTCAAGCATACAGATCGAGTTGCTAATAAGGATCTTCCCCAGGAGATGCAGAATATGAAGAAGTTGCAGAGTCTAGTGTCCAACAACGTAGGGTTGACACGTTTGCCTCGTATTTGTGAGTTTGAACAGTTGGAAAGGTTAGAACTAATTGGCTATTTCGAGTTAAATCAGCTTCCTCTATTAGAGAAGTTGCCGAAGTTAAAGTTTTTGAAGTTAAAAAGCTGCACACAACTTAGGGACTTGGAGATAGGGGGTTCGGTACTACCTGGATTTAAAATGTTAGAAAGGCTGGATTTAATAAAGATGTCAATGTTAAAGAGTTTGGCGAGGCCATCATCAAATGGAGGTGTGTTGATAAATGGAACAATGCCCAATCTACATGTTTTGAAGATCAAAGGATGCCCAATGTTACAGAGATTGCCCATGGGACTCGAGAAGCTACCTAATTTGAAAATGTTATTTGGAGAAATTTCATGGTGGCAACAGACACTTTGGAATGACCCTAATATGAAAATATCTCTTCAAGAATTATTTAAAGAGATATAATATTATGTTAAACTATAATATTTTATTCATAATTTCATTGGCTCCTATATTAATGTATGAAATTTAATTACTTTCCCGCATAAGTTTGGTTATGGTATTTGTTATTTGAATATTTTTTTGGGTATTTATTATTTATGTTGCTACATGTTATCTCTAATTGTATCACATGTTTTAAGTAAAAAGGGAAATCAAAAATTTTCTGTGCATTACATTTTTTGAAAAGGAAATCAAGAATTTTCTGTGTCTTACATTCTTGAGTTTTGAGTTTTTTAATTTTTTTTGCGTCTGGATGTCAATATAATTTAGACAACATATACTTAAATCATTTATTCTGTAAGGATGTGTTATATAAGATTATTATAAAACAAATTTTTAAATTTACATTATTTAAGATTTATTAAATTTTGTATGGTAAAATAAGTATAAAATAACTTGATTTTATATCGTAATATATTATTCATTTATTTTTTAACTATGGTAATTGATTAAGAAATAGTGATCTTAGTGTGTACTCTTGTGTGTACTCTTCTGACCTTATTATTATAATAGGTTAAATGTTTCATCGTAAATTTAAAAGTATGTGGAGAGAATACAACACCTACCTCCCAATCATCGTTCAAGCTATTGCCCTAGACATACTAATTATTATATTAAAGGTAGGTCTTCCATCTTCCCTACCCAAACTGTGTTTATATCTTCCCTAGCCAAACTGTGTTTATAGTATTTGGACTGACGCCAAGCTGCATCTTCTTGTTGATCCATTGTTAATTTTGGAAATTCTCCTTATAAATCACAACGTTGGTATTGTTATCTCCAAGCATCCTTACAATATTTTACAGTCAGATGGAAAAAGTGAAGCAAAGTAGTTGTGAGATATCAAATGGACCATTACTGTAGTCTGTGACGATGGCTTGCAGCCTTGGAGTTCTGAAAAGTTTCCCTGCAGCAGTAGTATGAGAGCTAGGCTTTGTTAGCTTTTGGTCTTGATTTCAGAGATTTTACCTAGACAGCATGATATTTGATTTCAATCCAGTATATGTTTGAACACTGTAACTGATTTTCGACATGACAGATAGTGGTGCATTAATATTGAGAAAATACACCCTTCTAACGAACCTATTTTCCTACCTTTTGTTGAATGAATTTACAAGTTTTCAATCCTCGAGATCTGTTAGCATTTGCATGTGTTAGAGATATGATGAGCTCAAAAGTGAGTATTCACATGTTCGATGGAAATATTTTCAATTTAATCACTAACGAATATCGACACTCCTACAAAGTCAGTGGGAGCATTTTCAAGGAGCCTGCTTTTTACCAGCAAATTTCCTCGCGATATGATATCCCTCTAGCAAATGCTATTTGGATAGAATATGGAATGAAAATTATTTTGGATTATACTAATTATTCAATGTTTTACAGAAGCTTTTATGCTGATAATAATTAATGACAATTACACAAGCTTGACATATTTTATTCTGTAGCAAAAATTGAATGATGTACTAACAAACATAGCCAATCGATGATAATGATGCTGTATTTGGCTCTTGAAGTAACAAAAATTGAATGAACAACCACCAAATATAAACAGTGGATGATGAAGAAGAATCATCCTATCAGTGCGAAATTTGTCCAGAAAGGTGAAATAGGTGACCTATTTACTCAATAATTGAAATCATTTGTTTTTCTCCCAATCCCAAGAGAAATGATAAAACTACAGCCACATGCATTGTATTGTGTTTAATGGAGATTGAACTGCTTTACCATGTGAATTCAATTCTTGAGTCTTGTTAAAGTGATTGAAACCTTCATATCCAGGAGATCAGGAAACACAATTATTTGGCAATATTATCATGCTTATTAGACAATGAGGTTGTAGTTGAGGATGCATTCAAGTTTCAGAGAAATAATAACATATTATATGGAAAGTAAAATTGTAAGTTTTTCCGAGGAAAGATGTACGACATTACCAAAAACATGGACATCTATTATCCAATTTTTTAAGAAAATTAAACATAAACTAGCACAGCCGCTAACTCGCGGCTGAGAACGTCGAAAGGTATTCGCTGAGAACGCTTGCAATAAAATTTCTGTGGTAATCCGTAATCTGTCTGTGGTAATATGAAATGTTTGACTGTACGGTTTAATCCTATTTAATTATTTAAACGTGGCAATTACATATCCTTACAGTAATTTTTTAATGTGATTAGGTAAATGTTAAAAAGTAAACATGTTAACGGATGCTTTGATAAATGCAAGAAAGTTATGAACAATAAATGTGACTCATTGATTTTGGAGGACGACTAAGAATATGCCAGCATCTTCAATGCATAGCCATCAGATTAGGGTTTAAGATTAAATAAGGTTAAAAGATCATTAATTGTGCCCATTATCAATAGGTGTATGCCTTTTGGCGTAATAATATATTTTATTAGATTTTCTTTAAATAAGACCAATTTAGGTCTTCTTAGTGTCTTTTAAGAAAAAGAAAAGGAAAAAAAAGAAAAACGAGTTTGGGCAAGCAAAAGGGTTGAGGAAGCTTGACCTTTTGATGATCCTATCCACCTGAGGGAGCCTCTTATATCCTATTTCTGTGAGAGAAAAGAAGGGTTCTTTCACTGTGAATGAAGAGGAACGTTGTTCAGAATTTATTGAGGAGTATAGAGATGAACCAAAGAGCATGTATCCTGCTCATTGATGCATAATAAAGATCCTAGTAGAAGCCAGTTGAATGTTAGTTTTTCTATTTGGGTTTTGAGGATAATTAATGTCTCTGTGTGCAATGATTTTTCTGTGTGTTGTCTGTTCCTGTGTTAACTTGCATTTACAGTTTATTGAAGCTACTCTTAGCATTTTAATGGGTACTCTGAGGATTTTTAATAGCTAATGTCTTATTGAGATAAAAACTCAGTTATCTTTGTACTGTGGAAATTTTTCTTTATATTGCACTGTTTGATGGCAAATACGTATTCTAACAACGTTCTGTCCTCCACTGTTGGGAGATTTGGGAGACGAGAAATAAATGGTTCCCATTATGGAGCTGTTGCAATCAAATAAGGAGTTTCTAAATCTGTTTCCTCAAACTGTTGGTGTTTTTCTCTCTCCTCACTTTTTGAGCTAATTTTCGTTGTTAGTAAGAAAGAGCTAATTTTCGTTGTTAGTAAGTAAGGGTGATGAGTCAATCTGCATTTCGAAATAGCGGTCAATAATGACTATACTCATTGTTGGTTTAGAACAGAGTTATGATATATCTTGCCAGGATAGAGACGTTGCGCAATGGAAACACACATAATGCAATGGGAACACAAATAAGACTAAAATGTTTTAAAGTTTTGTTAGCCTTTCCCTGAGTTGTTGTTCATATGTGTCGGACAAGGCCTTCTTCAACGCAGACAGGAAACAAATATAAAGAACTGGAGTGACGCAAACGCGCCAACCCAGGCACGTCCGCTCCCTCAGGACCTTCTCTTCCTTCGGCCCGAAGAGCTGAAATGCTCTTCAAATCCCTTATCGAGACTTTCCAACACCCACAAGACTTCTCCTTATGATCTCCCTTGTCTTATCGGGAAAACGGAGCTCGCGGCTTCGCGAGTTCAAAGTTGAATTCTAGGTTCTCAAATCCCCGAGACCCGAGATATCAATCAACGCTGATTTTCTCCCTCCGCTATCAGGACTTCGCTCTATCGCGACTTCGCAGTTCGCGACACCAAGCGCTCGATTTTCCACAACCCGATACACGAGACGTCGAAATGCCGAAACCCGCGGTCTCGCTCCCTCGCGACTTCGCTTCTCGCGAGGTTAACCAAATCTTATGTCGACCCCCGAGGCCTGATGCACCGAGATGCCGATACGCACGTGTCGTGCTTTCGCAACCTCGCGTCCTCGCTACTTGAAACTTCAAATAATTGGGCGTTCACCCTGCGAACCCCAAATTCGCGAGATCTCAGATCTCTGCCACCTGTCTTCCACTCGCTCCCGCGGTCCCACACGCTAACCGACGGTTGTCGTGATATCGCTTCTCGCGACCTCGCAACTTTTGGTGCAATTCCTTGCTGCTCCAACTCACGAACCTCCAAGTTCGCAATATGCCGACGCCACTTGTCCTTGGCTCACGACAAGGCTGGACCTTCCGACACTTGTCCCTTGCCCCGGCCCCTATGGCCCACACTGCTCTCCAACTGTCGGGGTATCGCCTCTTCACTACCTCGCGACCCCCGTGGCCAAATCCTTGGGTCTTCTCTCACGAGGATCCGATACACAATCCCACGTACAAATCCAACGGTCCTCCTATGATCTGGATCCAACGGTTATCCTCATTCTCGCACCTCACGACTTGGAGTAACCAATGTTTGGACTCTCAACCTGCGAACTCCCGAGTTCGCGAGATCTCTTGATCTCTCGCCACCTGTCCTCCTCAAATGGACGGCTACAATCCTCTCGCTCCTTCGCCGCTTTGCGTCCTTCCGCCTCGCGACTCTGAATACCCGATACATGGGCTTTCACCCTGCGAACTCCTGAGTTCGCGAGATCTCTTGATCTCTCGCCACTTGTCCTCTACAGATGGATGGCTCTTAGCTTCCTCGCCACTTCGCTGCTCGCAATACTGACGGGCTTCCCTTTCTGTCCTCCAACATCCGAGTCCGCGAGATGAGAGAATCTCCTGACACGCGTCCTCCACAATGAACGACTCTGATCTTGTAGGGATATCGCGCCTCGCGATATCGCTACTCCTGTTGCACAACTTTCAGGGCTTCAACTCACGAGTCCTCGATACACGATACCACGTGTAGATCTGACGACTCCCGTGGCTCTGAATCGACGGCTCTGCCTCTCCTGAGCTTCAAACTCTTCGGAATCTTCTTCACCGTAACCTCCTTGCACCTCTGCAAGATCTGACGGTCTTCGGAACTTCGCGAAATCTCCTCAGATGATTTCGACCGTCCGTTCTTCCTTGTATAATCCACGAAATGAAAAAGAGTATCTCTCCATGAGATTCCTTCGCCACTTCGCCAACCTGCGACGCTTCTCTCCGACTTCTGACAGCAACTTCCTTACACCTAACCTTCAGTAATTCAAAAGGTCTATTTCTCCTGAGCTTTTCCACTCTGCTTCTTCAGAGGAACTTGCGCGCACTCCTTGCGCTCAACATTCAACAACTTCTCAAGTGTTGAATCCTTTCGACTCTGCGCACTTCCTGCAGCAGAAGTCTTAGATCTCCTTTGCTCAGATTTACAACTGAGACTTTTCTTCGCCTGCGCACTCCTTGCAAGGCTTTAGCAACCCACTTCACTTCTGAGAGCTTTGAGAACAAGAGTTTAACTCCTTGAGCCTTCTGTCAACGCACTCCTTGCGGACTACTTCAACTGCACTCCTTGTAGGAATCCTTGCTCAAAAGGAGAAACAATTGTAACTCACTTCACCTCCTCTCAGACTTCTATCTTAACACATGAAATCATACGCACAACATAACAACTATGCCTAACAGGAAGAAATGTTCATAAACAGAGCATTCAACACACATACACAGAGAATAACAAAACAACCATGAATCTGAATCAACTTCTTCTATTAATTCAAGATCTATACATGGGTGTTCTTCTACAGCTCTCTGCTATTCTCCTATGCTCTAGATTCTTCTAACTCCTATTGCTAATGTTGCTTAATGTTACAATGATACAAATGAGGGTGTCTATATCCGGTTTCCCTCCTGCGCTCTAAAACTGCCTAATCTAAGAATTCAATTCTATCTACCTGCAACTACTACTATAAATGCCTCTGTCTATCTCAGATGAGAGAGTATGGCTCGAGGTCTGATTACATTCTTACCAAGGCGCCTAAATTAAATGATCTCATTTATATTCAGCGCATCAACTTCAAGAGAAAATTTAAAATTCAAAAACTTGCGCTGGACGTCTTCCAGCTGTCTTCTGCTTCCACGTTGGTTTTGCTTGTCGTGAGGGATGCTCCTGCATCATACTCCCTCGCTTGAAAATTTGCATGGGCTCCTGTCCATGAGCTCCTGCACGGTATGTCGATGCTTCAAAATTTCTTCTTCAGTCTCCCAGCTGGCATCTTCAACTGGATGACCCTTCCACTTAACCAAATATTCGAAATATTCTTTCCTTCTGGTTTTCTTACCCACTCATTTATTCAGTATCTGCTCCATCTGTGGCTTTTCTGCAACTGGCATCTGCTTCTGCGTCTGGACCTCTGGTTGATCATCACCTTCTTCTCCTGCTTCATCAACTCTATATGGATATAAATCCGAAATATTAAATATCGGAGATATTCCGATCCAATCTGGTAAATCAATTTCATAAGCATTCTGTCCCATTTTCTTCAAGGCCTTGCATGACCCAATTTTCTTCATCTTCAGTTTGTTGTATGTTCCTCTCGGGAACCTTTCCTTCCTCAAATGTGTCAGAACCAGATCACCAACTTCGAACTGAAGATGTCTCCGATGCTGATCTGCTCTGCGCTTGTACTCCTGGTTTGAATTCTGCAGTCGCTGCTTCACCTGGCTGTGAAGTTCTCTCATCGCTTCAGCGAATTCCTCTGCACTAGCACTGCTAGTTGCAGTCTATTCTGAATCTCGCAATTCAGAAACTCCTCTCGGCTATGTGCCATACACAATCTGGAATGGACTCTTGCCTGTACTCCGATTCACCGAATCGTTGTAAGCAAACTCTGCTTGCGGTAATATGCTATCCCAGCTACTATGGTGCTCTGTCACCAAGCTCCTCAACAAATCTCCCAGACTTCTGTTGACCACTTATGTTTGTCCATCCATCTAAGGATGATAAGCAGAACTAAACATCAAATTAGTTCCTAGCTTCTTTCACAATGTTCTCCAGAAATGCCTTATGAATTTTGTGTCCCTGTCCTAGACTATGCTTTTCGACAATCCATGGAGTCGAACAATCTCTTTGAAAAACAAATTTGCGATGTGGGTCGCATCGCTGGTCTTTTGGCATGGAATGAAGTGTGACATCTTAGAAAACCTGTCAACTACCACAAAGATTGAATCAACACCTCTTTGTGTCCTCGACAATCCCAATACGAAATCCATGCTAATTTTGTCCCACGGCTTCTCAGGTATGGGTAATGGCTGATAAAAACCCCCATTCTGCTTTCTTCCCTTCAAGTGCTACCAAATCCTGCATCTGTCGACAAACTTCTTGACTTCTGACCGCATCCCTGGCCAAAAGTATGACTCGCTCAGCTTTGCAAATGTCTTATCATGGCTAAAATGTCCTGCTAAGCCTCCACTGTGCTTCTCCTTCAACAAGTTCTCCCTCATGGAGCAATTCGGAATACACAGTTGATTGCCTTTGAACAACAATCCGTCCTGGATCACATACTCTATCCATTGGCTTCTGTCTCTGAGAACTGGATTCTCAGTTGCTTCATAAGCTTCCTTGAAGTCTGGATCATCTGCATACATGTCCTTGAGATCCTCAAAGCCTGACGTCCTGACTTTGAACTCCTGCAACAACAAACACTTCCTGCTCAAAGCATCAACAACTTTGTTAGCAATACCAGAAATATGTTTTATCACAAAAGTGAAATTTTGCATGTATTCAACCCATTTAACATGCCTCTGATTCAACTTTTCCTGTTGAGTCACAAATTGTAATGCATGGTTATCACTATATAAAACAAATTCCTTTGGAATCAAATAGTGCCTCCATTTCTTCAATGCTTGTATGATAGCATAAAATTCTTTATCATACGTGGAGTATTTATCTTTTGCCTCATTCAGCTTCTCGCTGAAATATGCAATTGGCCTATCTTCCTGGCTCAAGCCCGCTCCAATTGCAAACCCAGTTGCATCACATTTCACTTGAAATGTCTTTTGAAAATCCGACAACACCAAAACCGGTTGCTCTGTAATCTTTCGTTTCAACAAATTGAAACTCTTCTCAGCCTCTTCTGTCCAGTGAAAAGATTTATGTCTTTTCTTCACTGTATCCATCATTGCTGCACTAATTCCACTGAAATTCCTGATGAATTTTTGGTAGAAACTAGCCAGTCCATGAAAACTTCTCACCTCGAAAATATTTCTCGGTGATGGCCAATTCTTGATTACCTCCACCTTATCTGGATCCATCCTCAGTTCATTTGCAGAAATAACAAACCCCAAGTAAATGAGTTATGTCTTCATAAATGAGGATTTCTTCATATTTATCAACAACTTCTCCTGCTGTAATCTCTTCATCACAATAGCCAAATGCTTCAAGTGTTCAGCCTTTGTCTTGCTAAAAACCAATATGTCATCCAGATACACAATGACAAACTTCTCGATGAATTCCTTCAGCACTTCATTCATTAACCTCATAAAGGTACTTGGTGCGTTCGTCAAGCCAAACGGCATGACAAGACATTCACACAAACCTTCATTTGTCTTGAATGCTGTTTTCCATTCGTCACCTTCTCTCATACGAATCTAATGGTATCCACTCTTCAAATCTATTTTTGAAAAAAAATTTGCCCCACATAAGCAATCCATCAGATCATCCATTCTTGGCAATGGGAATCTATACCTGATAGTTATCTTGTTTATCGCCCTTGAATCAGTGCACATCCTCCAGCCTCCGTCTTTCTTTGGACTGAGTACTGATGGAACAACACACGAACTCAAGGTTTCCCTGACCAAGCCTTTGTCCAACAACTCCTGGACCTGTCTTTTAACCTCTTCATTCTCCTGCGGCGTCAACCTGTATGCGGCTTTATTTGGCAGACTAGCTCTTGGTATGAGGTCTATATGGTGACTCACGCTCCTCATCGGTGGCAACGAATGAGGTAGTTCGTCCACTACAATATCAACAAACTCTTCCAGCAGTTCCCGAACTTCTCTTGGTAAATCATCCACTCTTGTGCTAGTCAGAACAATTCTCGGTTTTCTGACCACAAAGAATTTTGGATCCTCCTTCTTCTTAGCTTCTGTAAGAAGTTCCTTCCCATTCATGAGAAGTACTATGTTGTTTACCTCCGGCTTCACCTCTTTATCCTCAATTGGACACAACATATGAGTTCTCCCATTCTTTTCCAGAGTATAGGTGTTCATCCTCCCATCATGAATTACCCTTCTATCATACTGCCATGGTCTACCCAGCAATAAATGACAGACATCCATAGGAATAACATCAC
Organism: Picea engelmannii; assembly: GCA_009831015.1. Taxonomy (NCBI): domain Eukaryota; kingdom Viridiplantae; phylum Streptophyta; class Pinopsida; order Pinales; family Pinaceae; genus Picea; species Picea engelmannii. The sequence continues at coordinate 79,571 of ML794983.1, read as the reverse complement.
ATAAAATCTTATCCTTGTTGGATCATGTTGTCATTGATGCCAATGGTTTAATTACTTGGGAGATTGTTGGATCATATGTCATTGATGTAAATTGTTTGGTTTGATTGATGTCATTGGTTGATGTCAAGTAATTGATTGATATGATTCCCTTGATGAGAATGTTATATGTCCAAGTGGAAACCAATTGATGCAA
>ML794983.1:22114-49567 GCA_009831015.1 Picea engelmannii | reverse complement strand
ATATAACTAGTTATAAATGAAAACAATGGGTAATGAATAAATGTTGAATGCTAATTGATGAGTTTTTGTGCAAGAGGGAAGTTTTGGGAAAAAGAGCCCCACACTCATTCACCCCCCCTCTAAGTGTGGTAGGTGTGTCCAACGATCCTTATATCCCCCTATCTTAATGTCAACTAAGCACTGTTTAGTGAAGTTTACCTGATGTCCCTTCTGTAGCCATGAAACTTTGTATGGTTCCGGGTGATCAGTTGTCTCCAGCTCCAGCTTTTCTACCATCTCCGTTGAAACGAGATTATTGGTGCTTCCACTGTCCACAATGACCTTGCACACCCAACCCTTGGTCTTGCAAGCAGTCCTAAAAAGACTGTTCATCTGTGCTGGATTCTCCATCTCCTTCTCCGGCGTCAAAAGGACTTTTCGCATCACCAACGATCTTCCGCCTTCAACGTACTCTGCCTCAATATCTCGCCTTTGTGCCTCAGCGATGTGAGCTTCTCCTCCATCCTTCTTCCTATCTGGACAGTGAACTGACTTGTGCCCATTCTTTCCACATGTGAAGCATGTGATTACTCCACCTCTGCCTCTTCCTCTACCTCTGGTACGAGGAAACCTATTATTATCAGCATATCCTCCTCTCTTCTCAATATGCTGCTCTTTTTGTTCAGCATATCGCCCTCTCTGTGAGGTTTCACCTCTTTCTGTTTAAGTCTGAGGTTTCTTCCATTTCTCTTTGGGCTTCTGGTATTTATCTTGGGCAACCGATTTGCCTTTGGGATGACTCCTGCCTCTGCCCCTCTGACTTTGCTTACGGTTTAGCTTCTCCTCAGCTTTTAGAGCCAATTGGTAAGCATCTTCCATAGTTCAGATGGTTGCCAAATTTAGTTCATCCTGAATTTCATACCTCAGACCATTCATATACCTGGCCACCTTTTCGTCATTGCTTTCATGATGACCTGCTCTGATATTCAACCTGTAAAATTCCTCAGTATACTCCTTCACTGTCATCATCTTCTGTCTCAGGTTCTGCATCCTCCTAAACAAATAAATTTGATAGTCCCTGGGAATGAATTTGGCCTTCATCTTGGCTATCATCCTGTCCCAGCTCTTAATCTTCTGCTTGCCTTTGCAATGCCTATCATCTTGCATTTCATCCCACCACAAGGTTGCATGTCCTTTTAATCTTGTGACAGCATGTCTGACCTTTTTATCATCTTCGATATCCTCATAATCGACGTAAGTGTCAAGAGATCTAATCCAGTCTAGCAGCTCTTCCGCATCCAGACTCCCTTCATAAGCTGGAATGTCCATCTTTGTTTTCGAACTCATCCAAGCGATAGCCTTAATTAAACGTTCATTGGCTGCCTCTTCTGCTGGGATTTCTTCTTCTTCATGTCGAGCATCACCTTCATCCTCGGATTCACTGGTATTTCCTGCATCAGCGTTTCGCCTTTATTTTATCCCCATGTCCTCCATTCTGGCACGAAGATTTTGCATTCCTTTTTCCATGTCTGAATTCTGTCCTTGCCTACCTCTTTCTCTGGACATTTCTCTTTCTCTGGATAATTCCCTTTTCTCCTCTGGATCGGGTGATTGTCTACCTCTTCTTCTTGGCGGCATGGTGAATTCTCCCTTTTTCTCTGCTATAGAAAGCAAAGAACTTTTCTATGCTCTGATACCACTCCGATGTAAACGCGCCAACCCGGGTACATCCTCTCCCTCAGGACCTTCTCTTCCTTCGACCCGAAGAGCTGAAATGCTCTTCAAATCCCTTATCGGGACTTTCCAACGCCCACAGGACTTCTCCTTATGATCTCCCTTGTCTTATCGGGAAATCAGAGCTCACGGCTTCGCGAGTTCATAGTTGAATTCTGGGTTCTCAAATCCCCGAGACCCGAGATATCAATCAACGCTGATTTTCTCCCTCCGCTATCGGGACTTCACTCTATCACGACTTCGCAGTTCGCGACACTAATCGCTCGATTTTCCACAACCCAATACACAAGACGCCAAAATGCCGAAACCCGCGGTCTCACTCCCTCGCGGCTTCGCTTCTCGCAAGGTTAACCAAATCTTATGTTGACCCCCGAGGCCCGATGCGTCGAGATGTCGATACGCACGTGTCGCACTTTCGCAACCTCGCGTCCTCGCTACTTGAAACTTCAAATAATTGGGCGTTCACCCTGCGAACCCCGAATTCGCGAGATCTCATATCTCTGCCACCTGTCTTCCACTCGCTCCCGCGGTCCCACACACTAACCGACGGTTGTCGTGATATCGCTTCTCGCGACCTCGCAAATTTTGGTGCAATTCCTTGCTGCTCCAACTCACGAACCTCCGAGTTTGCGATATGCTGACACCACTTGTCGTTGGCTCACGGCAAGGCTGGACCTTCCGACACTTGTCCCTTGCCCCGACCCCTATGGCCCACACCGCTCTCCAACTGTCGGGGTATCGCCTCTTTGCTACCTCGTGACCCCCGTGGCCAAATCCTTGGGTCTTCTCTCACGAGGTCCCGATATACGATCCCACGTGCAAATCCAACGATCCTCCTACGATCTGGATCCAACGGTAATCCTCCTTCTCGCACTTTGTGATCTCGCGACTTGGAGTAAACAATGTTTGGACTCTCAACCTACGAACTCCTGAGTTCGTGAGATCTCTTGATCTCTCGCCACCTGTCCTCCTCAGATGGACGACTACAATCCTCTCACTCCTTCGCCGCTTCGTGTCCTCGCGCCTCGCGACTCTAAATACCCGATACTTGGGCTTTCACCCTGCGAACTCCTGAGTTCGCGAGATCTCTTGATCTCTCGCCACCTGTCCTCTATAGATGGACGACTCTTAGCTTCCTCGCCACTTCGCTGCTCGCAATATTGATTGGCTTCCCTTTCTGTCCTCCAACATCCGAGTCCGCGAGATGAGAGAATCTCCTGACACGCGTCCTCAACAACGAACAACTCTGATCTTGTAGGGATATTGCACCTCGCGATATCGCTACTCCTACTGCACAACTTTCGGGGCTTCAACTCACGAGTCCCCGATACGCGATACCACGTGTAGATATGACGACTCCCGTGGCTTTGAATCGACGGCTCTGCCTCTTCTGAGCTTCAAACTCTTCGGAATCTTCTTCAACGTAACCTCCTTGCACCTCTACAAGATTTGAAGGTCTTCAGAACTTCGCGAAATCTCCTCAGATGATTTCGACCATCCGTTCTTTCTTGTATAATCCACGAAATGAAAAAGAGTATCTCTCCACGAGATTCCTTCGCCACTTCGCCAACCTCTGACGCTTCTCTTCGACTTCTGACAGCAACTTCCTTACACCTAACCTTCAGTAATTCAAAAGGTCTATTTCTCCTGAGATTTTCCACTCTGCTTCTTCAAAGGAACTTGCGCGCACTCCTTGCGCTCAACATTCAACAACTTCTCAAGTGTTGAATCCTTCTGACTCTGCACACTTCCTTCAATAGTAGTCTTAGATCTCCTTTGCTCAGATTTACAACTGAGACTTTTCTTCTTCTGCGCACTCCTTGCAAGGATTTAGCAACCCACTTCACTTCTGAGAGCTTTGAGAACAAGAGTTTAACTCCCTGAGCCTTCTGTCAATGCACTCCTTGCAGACGACTTCAACTGCACTCCTTGCAGGAATCCTTGCTCAAAAGGAGAAACAATCGTAACTCACTTCACCTCCTCTCAGACTTCTATCTTAACACATGAAATCATACACACAACATAACAACTATGCCTAACAGGAAGAAATGTTCATAAACAGAGCATTCAACACACATACATAGAGAATAACACAACAACCATGAATCTGAATCAACTTCTTCTATTAATTCAAGATCTATACATGGGTGTTCTTCTACAGCTCTCTGCTATTCTCCTATGCTCTAGATTCTTCTAACTCCTATTTCTAATGTTGCTTAATGTTACAATGATACAAATGAGGGTGTCTATATCCAGTTTCCCTCCTGCGCTCTAAAACTGTCTAATCTAAGAATTCAATTCTATCTACCTGCAACTACTACTATAAATGCCTCTGTCTATCTCAGACGAGAGCGTATGGATCGAGGTCTGATTAGATTCTTACCAAGGCGCCTAAATTAAATGATCTCATTTATATTCAGCGCATCAACTTCAAGAGAAAATTTAAAATTCAAAAACTTGCGTTGGACGTCTTCCAACTGTCTTCTGCTTCCACGTTGGTTTTGCTTGTCGTGAGGGATGCTCCTGCATCATACTCCCTCACTTGAAAATTTGCATGGGCTCCTGTCCATGAGCTCCTGCACGGTATGTCCATGCTTCAAAATTTCTGCTTCAGTCTCCCAGCTGGCATCTTCAACTGGATGACCCTTCCACTTAACCAAATATTCGAAATATTCTTTCCTTCTGGTTTTATTACCCACTCGTTTATTCAGTATCTGCTCCATCTGTGGCTTTTCTGCAACTGGCATCTGCTTCTGCCACTGGACCTCTGGTTGATCATCACCTTCTGCTCCTGCTTCATCAGCTCTATATGGATATAAATCCGAAATATTAAATATTGGAGATATTCCTATCCCATCTGGTAACTCGATTTCATAAGCATTCTGTCCCATTTTCTTCAAGACCTTGCATGGCCCAATTTTCTTCATCTTCAGTTTGTTGCATGTTCCTCTCAGGAACCTTTCCTTCCTCAAATGTGTCAGAACCAGATCACCAACTTCGAACTGAAGTTGTCTCCGATGCTGATTTTCTCTACGCTTGTACTCCTGGTTTGAATTCTGCAGTCACTGCTTCACCTGGCTGTGAAGTTCTCTCATCGCTTCAGTGAATTCCTCTGCACTAGCACTACTAGTCGCAGTCTGTTTTGAATCTCACAATTCAGAAAATCCTCTCGGCTGTGTGCCATACACAATCTGGAATGGACTCTTGCCTATACTCCGATTCATCGAATCGTTGTAAGCAAACTCTGCTTGCGGTAATATTCTATCCCAGCTGCTATGGTGCTCTATCACCAAGCTCCTCAACAAATCTCCCAGACTTCTGTTGACCACTTCTCTTTGTCCATCCGTTTGAGGATGATAAGCAGAACTAAACATCAAATTAGTTCCTAGCTTCTTCCACAATGTTCTCCAGAAATGCCCTATGAATTTTGTGTCCCTGTCCGAGACTATGCTTTTCGGCAATCCATGGAGTTGAACAATCTCTTTGAAAAACAAATTTGCGATGTGGGTCGCATCGCTGGTCTTTTGGCATGGAATGAAGTGTGCCATCTTAGAAAACCCGCCAACTACCACAAAGATTGATTCAACACCTCTTTGTGTCCTCGGCAATCCCAATACAAAATCCATGCTAATTTCGTCCCACGGCTTCTCAGGTATGGGTAATGGCTGATAAAAACCCGCATTCTGCTTTCTGCCCTTCGAGTGCTGGCAAATTCTGCATCTGTCGACAAAATTCTTGACTTCTGACCGCATCCCTGGCCAAAATTATGACTCACTCAGCTTTTGAAATGTCTTATCATGGCCAAAATGTCCTGCTAAGCCTCCACTGTGCTTCTCCTTCAACAAGTTCTCCCTCATGGAGCAATTCGGAATACACAGTTGATTGCCTTTGAACAACAATCCGTCCTGGATCACATACTCTATCCATTGGTTTCTGTCTCTGAGAATTGGATTCTCAGCTGCTTCATAAGATTCCTTGAAGTCTGCATCATCTGCATACATGTCCTTGAGATCCTCAAATCCTAACGTCCTGACTTTGAACTCCTGCAACAACAAACACTTCCTGCTCAAAGCATCAACAACTTTGTTAGTAGTACCAGAAATATGTTTTATCACAAAAGTGAAATTTTGCATGTATTCAACCCATTTAACATGCCTCTGATTCAACTTTTCCTGTTGAGTCGCAAATTGTAATGCATGGTTATCACTATATAAAACAAATTCCTTTGGAATCAAATAGTGCCTCCATTTCTTCAATGCTTGTATGATAGCATAAAATTCTTTATCATACGTGGAGTATTTCTCTTTTGCCTCATTCAACTTCTCACTGAAATATGCAATCGGCCTATCTTCCTGGCTCAAGACCGCTCCAATTGCAAACCCGCTTGCATCACATTTCACCTGAAATGTCTTTTGAAAATCCGGCAACACCATAACCGGTTGCTTTGTAATCTTTCGTTTCAACAAATTGAAACTCTTCTCATCCTCTTCTGTCTAGTGAAAATATTTATGTCTTTTCTTCACTGTATCCATCATTGCTGCACTAATTCCACTGAAATTCCTGATGAATTTTCGATAGAAACTAGCCAGTCCATGAAAAATTCTCACCTCGAAAATATTTCTCGGTGATGGCCAATTCTTGATTACCTCCACCTTATCTGGATCCATCCTCAGTTCATTTGCAGAAATAACAAACCCCAAGTAAATGAGTTATGTCTTCATAAATAAAGACTTCTTCATATTTATCAACAACTTCTCCTGCTGTAATCTCTTCATCACAATAGACAAATGCTTCAAGTGTTCAACCTTTGTCTTGCTAAAAACCAATATGTCATCCAGATACACAATGACAAACTTCCCGATGAATTCCTTCAGCACTTGCTTCATTAACCTCATAAAGGTTCCTGGTGCGTTCGTCAAGCCAAACGGCATGACAAGCCATTCATACAAACCTTCGTTTGTCTTGAATGATGTTTTCCATTCGTCATATTCTCTCATACGAATATGATGGTATCCACTCTTCAAATCTATCTTTGAAATTGTTTTTGCCCCACTTAAGCAATCCATCAGATCATCCATTCTTGGCAATGGGAATCTATACCTAATAGTTATCTTTTTTATCGCCCTTGAATTAGTGCACATCCTCCAGCCTCCGTCTTTCTTCGGAATTAGTACTGTTGGAACAGCACACAGATTCAAGCTTTCCCTGACCAAGCCTTTGTCCAACAACTCCTGGACCTATCTTTTAACCTCTTCATTCTCCTGCGGCGTCAACCTGTATGCGACTTTATTTGGCAGACTAGCTCTTGGTATGAGGTCTATATGGTGACTCATGCTCCTCATCGATGGCAACGAACAAGGTAGTTCGTCCACTACAATATCAACGAACTCTTCCAGCAGTTCCGGAACTTCTCCTGGTAAATCATCCACTCTTGTGCTAGTCAGAACAATTCTCGATTTTCTGACCACGAAGAATTGTGGATCCTCCTTCTTCTTAGCTTTTGTATGAAGTTCCTTCCCACTCATGAGAAGTACTATGTTGTTTACCTCCGGCTTCACCTCTTTATCCTCAATTGGACACAACATATGAGTTCTCCCATTCTTTTCCAGAGTGTAGGTGTTCATCCTCCCATCATGAATTACCCTTCTATCATACTGCCATGGTCCACCCAGCAATAAATGACAGACATCCATAGGAATAACATCACATAAAATATTATCATGATATCCCCCTATCTTAATGTCAACTAAGCACTGTTTAGTGACATTTACCTGATGTCCCTTATGTATCCATGAAACTTTGTATGGTTCCGGGTGATCAATTGTCTCCATCTCCAGCTTTTCTACCATCTCGGTTGAAACGAGATTATCATTGCTTCCACTATCAACAATGACCTTGCACGCCCAACCCTTGGTCTTGCAAGCAGTCCTAAAAAGACTGTTCATCTGTGCTGGATTCTCCATCTCCTTCTCCGACGTCAAAAGGAATTTTCGCATCACCAACGATATTTCGCCTTCAGCGTACTCTGCCTCAACATCTCACCTTTGTGCCTCGGCAATGTGAGCTTCTCCTCCATCCTTCTTCCTATCTGGACAGTGAACTGACTTGTGCCCATTCTTTCCACATGTGAAGCATGTGATTACTCCACCTCTGCCTCTTCCTCTACCTCTGGTATGAGGAAACCTATTATTATCAGCATATCCTCCTCTCTGCTCAGTATGCTGCTCTTTTTGTTCAGCATATCACCCTCTTTGTGAGGTTCCACCTCTTTCTGTCTGAGTCTGAGGTTTCTTCCATTCCTCTTTGGGCTTTTGGTATTTATCTTGGGCAACCGATTTGCCTTTGGGCTGACTCCTGCCTTTGCCCCTCTGACTTTGCTTACGGTTCAACTTCTCCTCAGCTTTCAGAGCCAATTGGTAAGCATCTTCCATAGTTCAGATGGTTGCCAAATTTAGTTCATCCTGAATTTCATACCTCAGGCCATTCATATACCTGGCCACCTTTTCGTCATTGCTTTCGCGATGACTTGCTCTGATATTCAACCTGTAAAACTCCTCAGTGTACTCCTTCACTATCATCAGCTTCTTTCTCAGGTTCTGCATCCTCCTTAATAGAGAAATTTGATAGTCCCTGGGAATGAATTTGGCCTTCATCTTGGCTATCATCCTGTCCCAGCTCTTAATCTTTTGCTTTCCTTGGCAATGCCTATCAGCTTGCAGTTCATCCCACCACAAGGGTACATGTCATTTTAATCTTGTGACAACATGTCTGACCTTTTTATCATCTTCGATATCCTCATAATCGAAGTAAGTGTCAAGAGATCTAATCCAGTCTAGAAGCTCTTCCGCATCCAGACTCCCTTCATAAGTTGGAATGTCCATCTTTGTTTTCGAACTCATCCGAGTGATAGCCTTAATTAAACGCTCATTGGCTGCCTCTTATGCTGGGATTTCTTCTTGTTCATGTCCAACATCACCTTCATCCTCGGATTCACTGGTATCTCCTGCATTAGCATTTCGCCTTTGTTTTATCTCCATGTCCTCCATTCTGGCACGAAGATTTCGCATTCCTCTTTCCACATTTGAATTCTGTCCTTGCCTACCTCTTTCTCTGGACATTTCTCTTTCTCTGGATAATTCCCTTTCCTCTTCTGGATCGGGTGATTGTCTACCTCTTCTTCTTGGCGGCATGGTGAATTCTCCCTTTTTCTCTGCTATAGAAAGCAAAGAACTTTTCTATGCTCTGATACCACTCCGACGCAAATGCGCCAACCCGGGCACGTCCGCTCCCTCAGGACCTTCTCTTCCTTCAGCCCGAAGAGCTGAAATGCTCTTCAAATCCCTTATCGAGACTTTCCAATGCCCACAAGACTTCTCCTTATGATCTCCCTTGTCTTATAGGGAAATCGGAGCTCGCGGCTTCGTGAGTTCAAAGTTGAATTCTGGGTTCTCAAATCCCCAAGACCCGAGATATCAATCAACGCTGATTTTCTCCCTCCGCTATCGGGACTTCACTCTATCGCGACTTCACAGTTCACGACACCAAGTGCTCGATTTTCCACAACCCGATACACGAGACGCTGAAATGCCGAAACCCGTGGTCTCGCTCCCTCGCGACTTTGCTTCTCGCGAGGTTAATCACATCTTATGTCGACCCACGAGGCCTGATGCGCCGAGATGCCAATACGCACGTGTCGTGCATTCGCAACCTCGCGTCCTCGCTAGTTGAAACTTCAAATAATTGGGCGTTCACCCTGTGAACCCTGAATTCATGAGATCTCAGATCTCTACCACTTGTCTTCCACTCGCGCCCGTGGTCCCACACGCTAACCGACAGTTTTCATGATATCGCTTCTCGCGACCTCACAATTTTTGGTGCAATTCCTTGCTACTCCCCCTCACGAACCTCCGAGTTCGCGATATGCCGACGCCACTTGTCGTTGGCTCACGAAAAGGCTGGACCTTTCGACACTTGTCCCTTGCCTCGGCCCCTATGGCCCACACTACTCTCCAACTATCCGGGTATCGCCTCTTCGCTACCTCGCGACCCCCGTGGCCAAATCCTTGGGTCTTCTCTCACGAGGTCCCGATACACGATCCCAGGTGCAAATCCAACGGTCCTCCTACGATCTGGATCCAACGATTATCCCCCTTCTCGCACCTCGCGACCTTGCGACTTGGAGTAACCAATGTTTGGACTCTCAAACTGCGAACTCCCGAGTTCGCGAGATCTTTTGATCTCTTGCCACCTGTCCTCCTTAGATGGACGGCTACAATCCTCTCGCTCCTTCGCCGCTTCACGTCCTCGCGCCTTGCGACTCTGAATACCCGATACTTGGGCTTTCACCCTGTGAACTCCCAAGTTTGCGAGATCTCTTGATCTCTCGCCACCTGTCCTCTACAGATGGACGACTCTTAGCTTCCTCGCCACTTCGCTACTCGCAATACTGACGGGCTTCCCTTTCTGTCCTCCAACGTCCGAGTCCGCGAGATGAGAGAATCTCCTGACACGTGTCCTCCACAACGAACGACTCTGATCTTGTAGGGATATCGCTACTCCTGCTGCACAAATTTCGGGGCTTCAACTCACGAGTCCCCGATACGCGATACCACGTGTAGATCTGATGACTCCCGTGGCTCTGAATCGATGGCTCTGCCTCTCCTGAGCTTCAAACTCTTTGGAATATTCTTCACCCTAACCTCCTTGCACCTCTGCAAGATCTCACGGTCTTTGGAACTTCACGAAATATCCTCGGATGATTTCGACCATCCATTCTTCCTTGTATAATCCACGAAATGAAAAAGAGTATCTCTCCATGAGATTCCTTTGCCACTTCGCCAACCTGCGACGCTTCTCTCCGACTTCTGACAACAACTTCCTTACACCTAACCTTCAGTAATTAAAAAGGTCTATTTCTCCTGAGCTTTTCCACTCTGCTTCTTCAGAGGAACCTGCGTGCACTCCTTGCACTCAACATTCAACAACTTCTCAAGTGTTGAATCCTTCCGACTCTGCGCACTTCCTGCAACAGTAGTCTTAGATCTCCTTTGCTCAGATTTACAACTAAGACTTTTCTTTGCCTGCGCACTCCTTGCAAGGCTTTAGCAACCTACTTCACTTCTGAGAGCTTTGAGAACAAGAGTTTAACTCCCTGAGCCTTCTGTCAATGCACTCCTTGCGGACGACTTCAACTGCACTCCTTGCAGGAATCCTTGCTCAAAAGTAGAAACAATCGTAACTCACTTCACCTCCTCTCAGACTTCTATCTTAACACATGAAATCATACACACAACATAACAACTATGCCTAACAGGAAGAAATGTTCATAAACAGAGCATTCAACACACATACACAGAGAATAACACAACAACCATGAATCTGAATCAACTTCTTCTATTAATTCAATATCTATACATGGGTGTTCTTCTACAGCTCTCTTCTATTCTCCTATGGTCTAGATTCTTCTAACTCCTATTGCTAATGTTGCTTAATGTTACAATGATACAAATGAGGGTGTCTATATCCGGTTTCCCTCCTGCGCTCTAAAACTGTCTAATCTAAGAATTCAATTCTATCTACCTGCAACTACTACTATAAATGCCTCTGTCTATCTCAGATGAGAGCGTATGGCTCGAGGTCTGATTACATTCTTACCAAGGTGCCTAAATTAAATGATCTCATTTATATTCAGCGCATCAACTTCAAGAGAAAATTTAAAATTCAAAAGCTTGCGCTGGACGTCTTCCAGCTGTCTTCTTCTTCCACATTGGTTTTGCTTGTCATGAGGGATGCTCCTGCATCATACTCCCTCGCTTGAAAATTTGCATGGGATCATATCCATGAGCTCCTGCACAGTATGTCCATGTTTCAAAATTTTTTCTTCACTCTCCCAGCTGGCATATTCAACTGGATGACCCTTCCACTTAACCAAATATTTGAAATATTCTTTCCTTTTGATTTTCTTACCCACTCGTTTATTCAGTATTTTCTCCATCTGTGGCTTTTCTGCAACTGGCATCTGCGTCTGCCACTGGACCTCTGGTTGATCATCACCTTCTTCTCCTGCTTCATCAGCTCTATATGGATATAAATCCGAAATATTAAATATCGGAGATATTCCGATCCCATCTGGTAACTCGATTTCATAAGCATTCTATCCCATTTTCTTCAAGACCTTGCATGGCCCAATTTTCTTCATCTTCAGTTTGTTGTATGTTCCTCTCGGGAACCTTTCCTTCCTCAAATGTGCCAGAACCAGATCACCAACTTTGAACTGAAGTTGTCTCCGATGTTGATCTGCTCTGCGCTTGTACTCCTGGTTTGAATTCTGCAGTCACTGCTTCACCTGGCTGTGAAGTTCTCTCATCGCTTCAGCGAATTCCTCTGCACTAGCACTGCTAGTCGCAGTCTGTTCTGAATCTCGCAATTCAAAAACTCCTCTCAGCTGTGTGCCATACACAATCTGGAATGGACTCTTGCCTGTACTTCGATTCATCGAATCGTTGTAAGCAAACTCTGCTTGCGGTAATATGCTATCCCAGCTGCTATGGTGCTCTGTCACCAAGCTCCTCAACAAATCTACCAGACTTCTGTTGACCACTTCTGTTTTTCCATCCGTCTGAGGACGATAAGTAGAAATAAACATCAAATTAGTTCCTAGCTTCTTCCACAATGTTCTCCAGAAATGCCCTATGAATTTTGTGTCCCTGTCCGAGACTATGCTTTTCGGCAATCCATGGAGTCGAACAATCTCTTTGAAAAACAAATTTGCGATGTGGGTCGCATCGCTGGTCTTTAGGCATGGAATGAAGTGTGCCATCTTAGAAAACCCGTCAACTACCACAAAGATTGAGTCAACACCTCTTTGTGTCCTCGACAATCCCAATACGAAATCCATGCTAATTTCGTCCCACAGCTTCTCAGGTATGGGTAATGGTTGATAAAAACCCGCATTCTGCTTTCTGCCCTTTGAGTGCTGGTAAATCCTGCATCTGTCGACAAACTTCTTGACTTCTGACCGCATCCCTGGCCAAAAGTATGACTCGCTCAGCTTTGCGAATGTCTTATCATGGCCAAAATGTCCTGCTAAGCCTCCACTGTGCTTCTCCTTCAACAAGTTCTCCCTCATGGAGAAATTCGGAATACATAGTTGATTGCCTTTGAACAACAATCCGTCCTGGATCACATACTCTATCCATTCATTTCTGTCTCTGAGAACTGGATTCTCAACTGCTTCATAAGCTTCCTTGAAGTCTGCATCATCTGCATACATGTCCTTGAGATCCTCAAAGCCTAACGTCCTGACTTTGAACTCTTGCAACAAAAAACACTTCCTGCTCAAAGCATCAACAACTTTGTTAGCAGTACCAGAAATATGTTTGATCACAAAAGTGAAATTTTGCATGTATTCAACCCATTTAACATGCCTCTGATTCAACTTTTCCTGTTGAGTGACAAATTGTAATGGATGGTTATCACTATATAAAACAAATTCCTTTGGAATCAAATAATGCCTCCATTTCTTCAATGCTTGTATGATAGCATAAAATTCTTTATCATACATGGAGTATTTATCTTTTGCCTCATTCAGCTTCTCGCTGAAATATGCAATCGGCCTATCTTCCTGTCTCAAGACCGCTCCAATTGCAAACCCGCTTGCATCACATTTCACCTGAAATGTCTTTCAAAAATCTGGCAACACCAACACCGGTTGCTCTGTAATCTTTCATTTCAACAAATTGAAACTCTTCTCAGCCTCTTCTGTCCAGTGAAAATATTTATGTCTTTTCTTCACTATATCCATCATTGCTGCACTAATTCCACTGAAATTCTTGATGAATTTTTGGTAGAAACTAGCTAGTCCATGAAAACTTCTCACCTCGAAAATATTTCTCGGTGATGGCCAATTCTTGATTACCTCCACCTTATCTGGATCCATCCTCAGCTCATTTGCAGAAATAACAAACCCCAAGTAAATGAGTTCTATCTTCATAAATGAGGGCTTCTTCATATTTATCAACAGCTTCTCCTGCTGTAATCTCTTCATCACAATGGCCAAATTCTTCAAGTGTTCAACCTTTGTCTTGCTGAAAACCAATATGTCATCCAGATACACAATGACAAACTTCCCGATGAATTCCTTCATCACTTCATTCATTAACCTCATAAAGGTACTTGGTGCATTCGTCAAGCCAAACGGCATGACAAGCCATTCATACAAACCTTCATTTGTCTTGAATGTTGTTTTCCATTTGTCACCTTCTCTCATACGAATCTGATGGTATCCACTCTTCAAATCTATCTTTGAAATTTTTTTTGCCCCACTTAAGCAATCCATCAGATCATCCATTCTTGGCAATGGGAATCTATACCTGATAGTTATCTTGTTTATCGCCCTTGAATCAATGCAGATCCTCCATCCTCCGTCTTTCTTCGGACTGAGTACTGTTGGAACAACACACAGACTGAAGCTTTCCCTGACGAAGCCTTTGTCCAACAACTCCTGGACCTGTCTTTTAACCTCTTCATTCTCCTACGGCGTCAACTTGTATGCGGCTTTATTTGGAAGACTAGCTCCTGGTATGAGGTCTATATGGTGACTCACGCTCCTCATCGCTGGAAATGAACGAGGTAGTTCATCCACTACAATATCAATGATCTCTTCCAGCAGTTCTCGAACTTCTACTAGTAAATCATCCACTCTTGTGCTAGTCAGAACAATTCTCGGTTTTCTGACCACAAAGAAATGTGAATCCTCCTTCTTCTTAGCTTCTGTAAGAAGTTCCTTCCCACTCATGAGAAGTACTATGCTGTTTACCTCTGGCTTCACCTCTTTATCCTCAATTGGACACAACATATGAGTTCTCCCATTCTTTTCTAGAGTGTAGGTGTTCATCCTCCCATCATGAATTACCCTTCTATCATACTGCCATGGTCTACCCAGCAATAAATGATAGACATCCATAGGAATAACATCACATAAAATCTTATCATTATATCCCCCTATCTTAATGTCAACTAAGCACTGTTTAGTGACATTTACCTGATGTCCCTTCTGTAGCCATGAAACTTTGTATGGTTCTGGGTGATCAGTTGTCTCCAGCTCCAGCTTTTCTACCATCTCGGTTGAAACAAGATTATCGGTGCTTCCACTATCCACAATGACCTTGCACGCCCAACCCTTGGTATTGCAAGCAGTCCTAAAACGACTGTTCATCTGTACTGGATTCTCCATCTCCTTCTCCGACGTCAAAAGGAATTTTCGCATCACCAACGATCTTCCGCCTTCAGCGTACTCTGCCTCAACATCTCGCCTTTGTGCCTCGGTGATGTGAGCTTCTCCTCCATCCTTCTTCCTATATGGACAGTGAACTGACTTGTGCCCATTCTTTCCACATGTGAAGCATGTGATTACTCCACCTCTTCCTCTTCCTCTACCTTTGGTACGAGGAAACCTATTATTATCAGCATATCCTCCTCTCTGCTCAGTATGCTGCTCTTTTTGTTCAGTATATCGCCATCTCTGTGAGGTTCCACCTCTTTCTGTCTGAGTCTGAGGTTTCTTCCATTCCTCTTTGGTCTTCTGGTATTTATCTTGGGCAACCGATTTGCCTTTGGGCTGACTCCTACCTTTTCCCCTTTGACTTTGCTTACGGTTCAACTTCTCCTCAGCTTTCATAGCCAATTGGTAAGCATCTTCCACAGTTCGGATGGTTGCCAAATTTAGTTCATCTTGAATTTCATACCTCGGGCCATTCATATACCTGGCCACCTTTTCTTCATTGATTTCGTGATGACCTGCTCTGATATTCAACCTGTAAAATTCCTCAGTATACTCCTTCACTGTCATCAGCTTCTGTCTCAGGTTCTGCATCCTCCTGAAGAAAGAAATTTGATAGTCCCTGGGAATGAATTTGGCCTTCATCTTGGCTATCATCCTGTCCCAGCTATTAATCTTCTGCTTGCCTTGGCAACTCCTATCAGCTTGCAGTTCATCCCACCACAAGGCTGCATGTCCTTTTAATCTTGTGACAACATGTCTGAGCTTTTTATCATCTTCGATATCCTCATAATCGAAGTAAGTGTCAAGAGATCTAATCCAGTCTAGTAGCTCTTCTGCATCCAGACTCCCTTCGGCTGGAATGTCCATCTTTGTTTTCGAACTCATCTGAGTGATAGCCTTAATTAAATGCTCATTGGCTGCCTCTTCTACTGGGATTTCTTCTTCTTCATGTCCAACATCACCTTCATCCTCGGATTCACTGGTATCTACTGTATCAACATTTCACCTTTGTTTTATCTCCATGTCCTCCATTCTGGCACGAAGATTTTGCATTCCTCTTTCCACGTCTAAATTATTTCCTTGCCTACCTCTTTCTCTGGACATTTCTCTTTCTCTGGATAATTCCCTTTCCTCCTCTGGATTGGGTGATTGTCTACCTCTTCTTCTTGGCGGCATGGTGAATTCTCCCTTTTTCTCTGCTATAGAAAGCAAAGAACTTTTCTATGCTCTGATACGACTCCAACACAAAATGCGCCAACCCGGGCACGTTCGCTCCCTCAGGACCTTCTCTTCCTTCGGCCCGAAGAGCTAAAATGCTCTTCAAATCCCTTATCGGGACTTTCCAACGCCCACAGGACTACAATTATAGCTGGTCAACTTACCTTTTTCGTGGGAAACTCCACTCATAGTTGGTAGACTTCCTTTTGTCTAGGTGACTCAAAT
Source organism: Picea engelmannii (assembly GCA_009831015.1). NCBI lineage: Eukaryota > Viridiplantae > Streptophyta > Pinopsida > Pinales > Pinaceae > Picea > Picea engelmannii. The sequence continues at coordinate 33,129 of ML794983.1, read as the reverse complement.
CATAGGTGGGTCTATTCCTTTTTACTTAAGAAATTCAATTCACTCTACTTTGATTAGGATAACTTGTCTTTTGGATGGTTGAGTTCCTCCATACTCAGTTTTTGGTGAAAATAATGAAAGGAAACATGAGAGGGAGAGTAAACATTATTACACAAACCAAAATTGTGTTGAGTGCTCTATTAAATGAAATAGAGTCAATATAAATAAACAAGCTTTGTCTTGATATAAACAAACTACCTTGATCACACAATCTATTTGGTTGAGCAAATATCTCAACCTCACACCAATCTAGGAAGCAACTAGTTGGAGAGAATCTCCCAAATCTAAGTAGCTCCAACAATTTCCCAAATACTACCAAACAAACTCTACGTAGAGATGAACTCTATCTAATTATGACAAATAATCATAATAAACACCAATATGATCACACCTAAGACAAGTGAGAGTTACATATTCTAACACTCCCTCTTAACGACTACTTGTCTTTACCATCATCAAGTTAGGTCTTCATCATCGTCCTTTGAATCGAAGCACAACAAAGTCTATGTCAGGCCCAACTTGGTACTTTCTCTTAGTACCTCGATCATGCATCATCAAACTGCCAAAGTCCATATAAAAAAGCAATCCATCTATTGAGATACATGGGTACCATCTGGTGTACTCGCCAGTTCTCTAAGAATTCTTTTCACCTACATGGGGATATATTAGGTACACACTCAAACTTTTCAAAGGCCACTACATAGAACACAACATTATAGACTTGCTACAACTATAATGTGTGACTCATATTATTCAACATGCCTCAAACTTTTAGCTTCATTTGTTTGCCATGTTTTGACTTTCGCTACTTCCATCTTCATTGTTGTCTCAACAATTTCACCAGCTTCCCTTCAACCAGACTTTCTTCACTATGAGCTTCATGCTCAAAATTCCTCTTCTTCTTCTTTTGTACTTGCATAAAACTGATCATTGATATCCATATAAAAAGCAATCCATATGCCGAGATACATGGATACCATCCGATGTAATCTCTAGTTCTTTAAGAATCCTTTTCACCTACATGGTTCATCAACACACTAAAATATCTATTGAATAAAACTGAATGTTTACAATAGGTTGTGACTCCATTATATAGAGTTCACAAGTTGTTATCAGATTTCCAATATAGAAGGAGAGGTTGAGAGAATATCTCAACCATACATCAAACTAGGAGAAAATCCAGTTAACTAACAACTCATCTAACAACTTCCTAATGAATAGGATTTAAGATAAACATTAATTCTACACCCCCCCCCTCCTAATGTTTATCTATAATCTTCATGCGTTGGTTTTTGTTTTCTTGGGATTCATTTGATTATGTCCTCATCTTTTTTCATCTTCATCCTTTGGCTTGGATCATCTTCAACGTTTGTATTTCATATGACTAGGCTTCATTGTGTTGCTTCATTTTACTGGCTTCCCCTCATCATAAATCACCTAGGATTTTGCAAATTACCCATAACCATTACACTGCTCAAGTGTTTTTGGATGACCACGAATCATCATGTCAAGTGGTTTCTAGCTGACCATAAACTTCACATGCAAGTGGTTTCAATTGACCATGAATCTTGTACACAAGAATGGTTTTGACTGATCATGAACATCATGATGGGGAAACTGATTTACAATGCACACACTCACTTGGGATTTAACATTATAATCCACCATGAAGAATCTTTGGTCTTCTTTCTCCTATGGAGTGGTTCACATACTAAGCATCTTTTTCTTCATCATTAGTTTAATTGTCTTGGATCTCTATGTTTTACCTCACTTGCCATTTGTTGGAGTAGCTAATTCTAACAAGACAACTATACCAATATGGAGTTAACTAAGCTAAATAAGCTTCAATACATTTGTCCAAGACTCCAAGACATAAAAAAATAATTTTTCACATTACCAAAGCACCGAATTTGTTTTCACCATCTTGGCCACATATGTCATAGCTACCAATACGATGGCCGCCACCTATCAAGCTAAAAAATTATATTTCCTGGACTACTATAATGAAACCAAATTTATCTTACCATCACTCCCTTATCACCAACATGAAACATTTGATCCAAGGAACTCTTTCATTACAAGCTTCGACCTCACCACTTCCATGGAGACCATGCTCATGATACTCTCCCTAGAAGTTCTCATCAAACCCTAATTAAGTATGGTATTTGTGACACAATCCAATGCCACCTCCTGCGACTTTGCAATCAAAATGAGCTCCTCCAAAACCCCAATGATCCGAAAAATTCTTAGATATTATTTAGTCTTTAACACATATAAACATCTACTTGATCTTCAAAACAAAAATGATTACTTTACTATTTACAATTTACATGTGAAGTACTTATCTAACCATATACACTTTAATGATAAATAACTTGCAAATAACTGAGCATAAAATTAAAAACAATAATGAAATCACATACACAAGTTTGATAATAGAGTTCACCCAATTTGGGCTACGTCTTTGAGTCCACTTTTAATAGAGTCCTCTTTATTGATGCTCAAATGCTTGTGCTTTGCAATGACCTTTTTACTTGTTTCTCAAATGTAGAAATGCAATGTAACGTTGGATTCCTTATGAAAAATCATGAAAAATGAATATAAAGTTCTTAAAATTCCGTCAGGGGACCTCTCGGTATGATTTACAGTGTAAAGTCTGTGTACCCTCGAGCATGCACTTCAAGAAATAACTATGCAATTATGATGAGTGTACCATCCACTTGGGCCACATGCCATTAAATAGGGCGTGCCCCTTAACTAACTTATGAAATACATGGCCGACTTTTAATATAATTTGTTGGTTTGTTTAAACAAAATCTGAGTTATGGCATGATGGTTTAAATGTTGAGTTATGGGGGTAAAGGTCACGAGTTCAAACCCACGGACCTTCCCCCATTGGAGATTTTGGTTGTAACTATATAACATATATAGTATAGTTCAATTCTTATATGGTTTAGGCCTGAAGGAATTTACGGTCATGGTTGCATCGAATACCCATAAGACTAGGGTTGAGGGCTCAACCCTTGGCCCTTTTTTCGGCCAACGAAACCTCCACATGAACTTAAATATAATCGTGCTCGTATATGGTTAAGAACTTACTGACATGTATAATGGTGAATTCGTTGAGGTATGTTTCTGGAGACCCGGGTTCGATCCTATGGGTTCCAACTAATTTTGATAACTAGTATCCATAAATAGCCAATGGGAGGCTACCACGTGGCATCCTCTCATTGTTTTATCACTTCCATGTGTTAACCTGTGATTTGCCCATGTAATCTATATGCTCTGCCAACACACCTTCCCAGTCAGGGTACGGTCAGTCCATGTGGCACCTTGGGTGTGGCCACATCATCTATATGACCTGTATGGTCATGTGACACGTGTCACCTTTCCCCTTTGACTTTTTGACCAAGTTGACTTGAACCTTTACCACTCATAACGTTTTCATATGAACTCTATTTGAGGCGATTTTTACGTCATTGGAAAGATATCGCCAAGATATACGCATTGATGGATTTTTTTAGAGCATTTGGGATGTTTGAATTTTGATCAGTTTTGAACCATTCTGGAGCTCTGTGGACATTTTAGATCCTCATGGACCTTTGTGATCATTCCCAGATCCTCCTGGATCATTCCTCCCCATTGGAAGCCTTTTGTACCACCAAAATCTTTGATTACTCAAAAACTGGGTGAGGTTAGACTTCCCTCACCCTTCCGATCTCGATCCACTTTTCTTTACTTGGTTTTACTCCTTTAAGACCAACTCAAAGGAGAAAACTAGGTGAGGGTAGAGTTCCCTCACCCTTCTGATCTCGATCCACTTTGCTTTATTTGGTTTTACTCCTTTTGGACCACCAAAAGATTTGATTACTCAAAAACTAGGTGAGGGTAGAGTTCCCTCACCCTTATGATCTCGATCCACTTTGTTTTACTTGGTTTTACTCCTTTAAGACCAACTCAAAGATATTCCACATCTCTTCGTTGTGAAGTCTTAATTCTTCTGCCAAGAATAACATCTTACTGTAGCTCATCCAAATATTCTGGAGAAAAATCATCAACTATTGGAACCTAAATACTTTCATCTTCACCCATAATCATTGGAGGCTCATAAAGCTTCAAATTCTCAACATCTACCATTGAATACATTTGCATGTAGGTTGGTAGATGTAAATGAAAGGCATTAGTACCAATCTTCTCCAAGATCTTGAATGGACCATATCAGATTGGTCTTATCTTATTACCTTCACCCTTAATTCTATCTTTGTTGATGTGTAACCATACTCGATCACCAGATTCAAACTGATGATCAAGCCGATGCTTGTCATGTCTTGCTTTATATTTGTCTTGGATTTTCTCCAATTGTTCCTTTACTGCTTGATGTACCTACTGAATTTTCTAAATGAACCTTTTAGCTTTATCTGTATCATCATGTCCATCTTCTTTACCTGCTTCTCCAAAACAAAATTCCATAGGTGATTTAAGAAAGTACCCCAAACATACTTTAAAAGGAGTTTTCTAAGTATATGAATGCATGGCATGATTATAGGCATGATGTACATAAGGTAATTGTTCATCCCATAACTTAAGATGTTTTTTGCAGTATCCTCGAAGTAGATGTACCACTGTTATGTTTACCACCTCTGTATGTACATCTCTACGTGGATGAAAAGTCGTTCTCTTCTTCAACTTAGTGCCCATGAGCTCCCATCAATGAGACCAAAAATTTCCCAAAAAGCGAGAGTCTCTATCTGAGATAATAAATGTAGGAAGTCCAAAATGAACCCAAACCTTAGCAAAGAACATCTGTGTTGTTTGTTCAGTTCCGACCTATTTCTTGCATGGCATCAAAATACACATCTTGCTGAATCTATCCACAACAACATATAGATAATGATGACTTGTCCTGGACATCGACAAAACCCCCTACAAAATCCACGGAGATACTTTCCCATGACTAAGAAGGTACTTGAAGTGGTGTATATAACCCCAACTTTCTATTGCTAGGATTACTTGTGGCACACATAACACACTTTCTGTTGCTAGGATTACATGATATATTTGGAAACTCTTTCATTCATTCGAGGCCAATAACAATACCTATGTAACTGTGCTACTGTCTTACCAACCTTGAAATGACCAGAAATGAGAGATGTGTGAGCTTCTCTTATTACATTTACTCTTTCATCTCTGGGTATAAAAATCTTTCCAAGATGATATAACAAATTGTCATGCATATAATAATCTGACTATTGATTTCCATGAGTTAATTCATCATATACCTATTTAAAATCAACATCCTTAACATATTGATCTATATAAATTTCATGCACTAAAGAATTATACATGAGAATTGTTGATGCATTAATCACTGGTCTTGAAAACATATCTATAACCTTGTTATGAATACTATTCTTGTACTTGATTACCAAATGAAACTATTGTAGAATACCCATCCGCCTGAAGTGTCATGACTATTGTAGCTTGGTCTGTGACTGCAAATACTGTAATGGCTAATGATCTGTATGAATTATTGTCTCCTTCCCCATTAAGTAATGCTTTCATTTCTTTACACTTTATACAACGCATACAATTCCTTATCATATGTTGGATAGTTAATCACATCTTGAGTAAAAGTCTCAGAATTCCTTATCATTAAGATTTACATATTGAGCTAAGGGAGGAGCTCCACTGAACTAAATGAGATGGATTTTAAGCACACCTTGTCATTGCAACATGTGTTGGTAGGGATGGGACATAGTGACCTTAGATTGATAGGTAAATAAAATGCAAACCCTTTTTGAACTATTAAGGAAAACAAAAAGAATTTACCTTTGCAGATATAGTAGAAATCACCTTCCAATCCAAAGTCAAGCATCTTGAAGGAAAGTTCAGAAACATCTGGAAATATCAATATCTCCGTCAATCTCTGTCAATGAATCTTTCAAAAGCATAGTGTGTTTTCATTGCTTTCTCAAGCACCCTACATTGCTATGCATTTGGTTCTCCCTCCATTTAGCAAAGAACTAACAGGCTGAGGGTAAAGTTGTGGGAAAATGGAGGCATTGAGGCAACAAAAACACATGGAGGTGATAAGGCAGGAGTTTAAAGAGTAGGGAGTTATAGGAAACAATGTCAATGATTTCCTTGTTTGTTTGTAGTTGTGTGTACTTTTCGTGATTTTAATTGTATTTGAACAAAAAAAATGGTTATCGATAACACCAACAAAGTTAAGGCTATTGATGATGGAAACTGGCTTGTTGGTGTGAAGAGCACCATGCCATCATGATCAATGTCCAATTTTACATTCAATTTAATTATAAGTCAAGCATCTAAAATGTAAAGTCAAGGAAGAAGATTATTGTAAAGAAAAAAATAATATATTAAAAAAATACAATTTTCATGAGACCTTTTCCCCTATATACAAAAAGAGAAAAAATAGAAAGAAAAACAAGTTTGGGAAAAATAAAGGGTTGAGGTAGCTTGACCTTCTAGTGATCCTCTCCACCTGAGGGAGCCTCTTATATCTTATTTCTTTGAGAGAAAAGAATGGTTCTTTCACTGAGAATGAAGAGGAACACTGCTCAGACTTTATTGAGGAGTATAGAGATGAACCAAAGAGCATGTAACCTTCTCATTGATGCATATAAAGAGCCTAGTCAAAGCCAGTTGAATGCTGGTTTTCCTATTTGGGTTTCCAGGGTAATTGATGTCTCTGTGTGCATTGATTTTTCTGTGTGTTGTATGTTGTTATGTTAAATTTCATTTACATTTTATTGAAGCTACTCTTAGAATTTTAATGGCTACTATGAGGAATTTTAATAGCTATTGTCTTAGTTATTGAGATAAAAACTCAGTTAGCTTTGTATTGTGGAAATTTTTCTTCATATTTTAGTGTTTGATGGAAAATACATATTCTAATAGCTTTTTGTCCTTCGTTGTTGGGAGATTTGGGAGATGGGAAATAAATGGTTCCCATTATGGATTTGTTTCAATCAAATAAGGAGTTTCTCTCATATCTACAATGTGTAGACAAACTATGCACAATGCAGTTGCAAAGAACACACAGTTAAATTCTTCATCGTTGAGTCTTAGGACTTACCGTGCAGTTCACAGACTGTGCGATTTACTGTGCGCTGTGATAATAACACTAAAAAAAATAATTTCTTGATACCATGCTACTTTTTAACACATAAGCTCACAAACATAACAAACATTCAGAAACATGTCAACACACAAAATACTTTATATATATTATCAAATTTGGGCACTGCGCATGGATACAGAATACAAAACTACATCGAGCTTCTGCTCCAACCACTTCTGAATGAACTTTTGTAAACTTGCAAAACTAGAGCTTGAGCTCTTAGACTTCTTCGACTTCTCACAACGGTTGTTGCTGCTAACTATCGACTATGTTCTCTTTCTTTTGTGTATATCGACTACTTACATACTTGGACATATATAGATGAAGATAAAGGCTTCTTGTAGAAATTAAACCGACTCAAGGAATAAAGACTACAATAAATACTATTGACTTCTATTTACTTAATAGAGCTCGAGAAAGATTAGAGATCAGCTCATAAATAACTCCCCTTCTTGCCGACTAAAAAAACTGAGTTTGCATAAACATAGAGCTCACGAACTTGAAACTTGCATACTGACTGACTGATTGAGTCGACGGAGATGTAAAGCTCACCGAATTGTAATTAATATTTCTAACAATTTCTAATTATGTTTCCTCAAACTGTTAGTGTTTTTCTCTCTCTTCCAGGTTTCCCTCTCACTTCGTGAGCTAAATTTCAGTTTTTAATAAGGGTGATGAGTCAATCTTCATTCAGGAATAGCAACCAATGATGACTATTCTCACTGTTGGTTTACAATAGAGTTATGATAGGTTTTTCCATCTTAAAAAAATAACTATTAATGCATATTTGTTACGGGGATAGAGACTTTGTGCAATGGGAACGAAACACAAATAGGAATAAAATGTTTTAGAGTTTTGTTATCCTTCCCCTAAGTTGTTTTTCATATGTGTCAAACAAGGCCTTCTTCAACAAAGACATGAAACAAATATAAAAAAAATGGAGGCTCAATGCAACACCATGAGGGAGATATTCGGCCTAGCGTATCATTAAAATTTACATAGTGAGTTAAGGGATGAGCTCCACTAAATGAGATGGATTTTAAGCACACATTGTCATTGCAACGGGTGTCGATAGGGACATCACACCCTTGGATTGATAGGCAAATAAAATGAAAACCCATTTTGACCTATTTTAAACAAAGGCAAACAAAATAGGCAAAAGACTTTACCTTTGCAGATATAGTAGAAATCACTTTCCAGTCACAAAGTCAAGTATATTAGAGGAAATTTCAGGAACATTTGGAAATCTCAAACTCTTTGTCTTTCTCTGTCAATGAATCTCTCAAAATTATAGTGTGTTTTCATTGCTTTATCAAGTGCCCTACACTACTTTCTATGCATTTGGCTCTCCCTGCAATAAGCAAAGAATGAACAGGTCGAGGGTAAAGCTATGGGAAAATGGAAGCATTAAGGAAACACCATATGGAGGTGATAAGACAACATCTTAATGAGTAGGAAGTTATAGGAGACAATGCTAATGATTTCCTTCCTTGTTTGCAGTTTTTGTGTGTACTCTTTGTGATTTGAATAGGATGCGAACAAGAACAATTGGTTAGGGGTAGCACCAACAAAGTTTAAGGTGACCGGTGATGAAGGATATTGGTTTGTTGGTGTGAAGAGCCTCAATATAATCATGATTGGTGTCTACCTTTGCATTTAATTTAATAATAAGTCATGTAATGTCAAGGAGGAATATTATTGTAAAGAAAAAAATCATATATTAAAAAAATAAAACTTTCATGAGATCTCTTCCTCTATATACATAAATACAAAAAATAGAAGGTGAAATGAGCTTGGGGAAGGTTAACCTTCTGGTGATCCTCTCTATATCATCCAACCTCTTATATCCTATTTGTGTGTGAAAGAATTGATGCATAATAAAGAGCCTAGCTGAATCCAATTGAATGTTTGTCTCCCCATTTGGGTTTCCAGTAATTAATGTCACGGTGTGTATTGATTTTTCTCTGTGTGTTGTGTGTTAACTTGCATCTACTGTATATTGAAGCTATTGTTAGCATTTTAATGGAACCTCTAGGTTTTTAATAGCTATTATGTTAGTTATTGAGATACAAACTCAATTATCTTTGTAGCATGGGAATTTTTCTTTATATTATAGTGTTTTCATGGAAAATACATTTTCTAAGAGTGTTATCTCCTCCTCTGTTGGGATATTTAGGTGTTGGGATATGTAGGAGATGGAAAAAAATGGTTCACATTCTAGAGCTGTTGCAATCAAATAAGGAGTTTCTAAATCGATTTCCTCAAACTGTTGATGCATTTCTCTCTCTTATAGGTAGCCTCACGCTCCCTAAGTTAAATTTCATTTGTTGGTTGTGTTTTCACTCATCCACAAGTCATTCACACCCTCAGTTCCACCAAATTTGTTTGTTGGCTAGTGGTTTATCCATTTTTGTGGGTCATCCGACCTTTTATTAGTAATACAAGAGCCTCTGCTATAATCTCATTTTTGGTTGAGTGACTTCCCTTTCAACTGTTTTGATTACTTTTTACTTGGGTGAATACAATCATAGTTGGTCGACTTACCTTCTTCGTGGGCGACTCCACTTATAGATGATAGACTTCCTTTTTTCTAGGTGCCTAAACTCATATCTGGGTCTATTCCCTTTTACTTGAGAAATTCAATTCAAGTTGGTCTAATTAGGAAAACTTGTCCTTTGGCTGGTTGAGTGTCTTCCATACTCAGTTTGTGGTGAAAATAATGAAAGGAAGCATGAGAGGGAGAGTAAACATTATTACACAAACCAAAATTATGTTGAGTGATCTATTAAATGAAATAGAGTACATATAAATACATAAACTTTGTCTCAATATAAACAAACTACCTTAATCACACAATCTAATTTCTTGAGGAAATATCTCAACCTCACACCAATCTAGGAAGCATCTAGTTGGAGAGAAACTCCCAAATCTAACTAGTTCCAACAACTTCCCAAAGACTAGGAAACAAACTCTACGTAGAGATGAACTCTACCTAATTATGAAAAATAATCATAATAAGCACTAATATAATCACACCTAAGACAAGTGAGAGTTACATATTTCAACACTCCCCCTTAATGACTACTTGTCTTTACCATCGTCAAGTCATGTCTTCATCATCGTGCTCTGAATAGAAGCACCTCCTGATCAACAAATTCTATGTCAGGTCCAACTTGATACTTTCTCTTCGTACCTCGATCATGCATCATCAAACTGCCAAAGTCCATATAAAAATCAATACATCTACCGAGATACATGGTTACCATCCGCTATACTCACCATTTCTCTAGGAATCATTTTCACCTACATAGGTAGATATTAGCTACATACTCAAACTTTTCAAGGACCACTACATAGAACACGACATTACAGACTCACTACAACTATAATGTGTGAGTCATATTATTCAACATTCCACTCAAACTTTTAGCTTCATTTGTTTGCCATTTTTTTACTTTCACTACTGCCATCTTCATTGTTGCCTCAACACTGCCACAAGATTCCTTTTAACCATAATTTCTTCACTATGAGCATCATTCTCAAAATTCCTCTTCTTCTTCTTTTATAATTACATACAATTGATCATTGATGTCCATATAAAAAAAAATCCATATACCGAGATACATGGATACCATCTGATGTACTCACTAGTTTTTTAAGAATCCTTTTCACCTACATGGTTCATCCACATACTAAAATATCTATTGAATAAAACTAAATATTTACAATAGGTTGTGACTCCATTATATAGAGTTCACAAGTTGTTATCAGATTTTCAATATAGAAGGAGAGGTTGAGAGAATATCTCAACCATACATCAAACTAGGAGAAA
>ML794983.1:9343-22081 GCA_009831015.1 Picea engelmannii | reverse complement strand
TTTTTCTTGGGATTCATTTGATTATTTCCTCATATTTTGTTATCTTCATCCTTTGGCTTGCATCATCTTCAACTTTTTTCTTTCATATGAATAGGTTTCAGTGTGATGCTTCATTTTACTAGATTCACCTCATCATAAATCACCTAAGATTTTGCACCTTATCCCTAACCCTTAGATTTCTCAAGTGGTTTCAAATGATCATGAATCATCGTTTCAAGTGGTTTCTAGCTGACCATAAACTTCACATGCAAGTGGTTTTGACTGACCATGAACCTCGCACACAAAAATGGTTTTGATTGACCATGACCATCATGATGGGGACACTGATTTACAATGCACACACTCACTTGGGCTTTAAAATTATCATCCACCATGAAGAATCTTTTGTCTTCTTTCTCCTATGGAGTGGTTCACATATTAAGCATCTTTGTCTTCATCATTAGTTTGATTGTTTTGGATCTCTTTGTTTTACCTCGCTTGTCATTTGTTAGAGTATCTAATTCAAACAAGATAACTATACCAATATTGAGTTAGCTAAGTTCAATAAGATTCAATACATTTTCTAAGACACCAACACATAAAAAAAAAAATTACATTACCAAAGAACCTAATTTATTTTCACCATCTTGGTCACATATGTCATAGCTACCAATACACTGGCCACCACCTATCAAGATAAAAAAATTATGTTTCCTAGACTACTATAATGAAACCAAATTTATCTTACCATCACTCCCTTATCACCAACATGCAACATTTGATCCAAGGAACTCTTTCATTACAAGCTTCGGCGTCACCACTTCCATGGCACTCTCGTTGACAGTTCTCATGAAACACTAATTAAGTACGATATTCGTGACACAATCCAATGCCACCTCCTGCAACTTTGCAATCACAATGATCTCCTCCAAAAACCCTACCACTCCACATTTGACCACGATACGCACAACCCATGACATGATTAAATATAATCATCCATTCAATTTGTTGGTCTCAAATTTCACAAAGTGAAGATGACCAACCATAATGGGAAAGACACGATTTTTGTTAGGGACCTAACCAGTCACGTAGGTAGAATAATATATTTCCATGTAATAAAGGTCAATATTAATAATGCCTAGCAATAAGGAAGAATAAGTCAAATGTAATAAGACCTAATAGAAGCTTTCGCTTCTAGAAGGATCTTCCTCTAGATTGTTCTTTTGAATAGACATATTTAGTATAAATAGGAGTAGAGGGTATGAGAATTTTTGTCTTGGATATTATTGTAATAGAGATCTGCTCTGCTGAAGGTTTCCCCCTCAAAGAGGCAAGTGAACATTTCTCTCAGTAATCAACGTGCTCTTCTAGTGCTATTATGGTATTGTTATGGTTATATCATTATTTATCTGCCAATTTCTGGTTAATTATTTTTGTTCTGCATACTATTTTATATTTGGAATATTACAAGTGGTATCAAAGAACCTTCCTTGACAAAAAATTGTGGGTTAAATTTTTTTCTAGGGTAGATACGTATTTCGACATATTAAAGCTATAAATATCTGTCATTACACGCATAAATCCACGGTTGAGGATTCATACACGCAAGAACTACAAGTGGTACTTAAGAGCATGTCTGTTGGCCACCCTTGTAACCCTTGTTGGTACCCCTTCGAGTGGTAGCACATCAGAAAATACCTGTATATGGATCGGCCTAGATCTCTTGAAGCCCTCCATAGATAAACAGATTGGCTGCCTGACTGTTATAGTGTCATTGAGAACAACACTCGGTAAGATACTCTCTAGTACTTGGGTAGCCGAGTAGTATGGCTAAGGGTATGGTCTAGCCTCCTTAGTTGGTGCCCTGAGATATTGGGTCGAGTACTACTGTTGGACCCCACACATATATGAGAGAGCTATAACACAGGGAAAACCCTTGTTTGTAGAACCCTTGAATACCCTAACCATTGGGATGGAAACAAAAACATAACATACACGATCTATTGCTGCGCAACCGTGTCTCCTGCATTCGGGTTGCGAAATTACTACACATTTCTTCCTGTTAAGCATTTGGGCATTTCGTCGCTGCATTATTCTTCAGATCAAAGTATAACTCCGCAAGAATAAAAAAAAATAAAAGTCTGGATCTAGTTGGAACAATTATTTCATACCTATCCCATTCAATTCCTCTCTTCGCCCTTATCGCAATCATACCTATCATTTTTTAGCAAATTGTTTTTCTTGTGGACCTGACCCCTTTCCAACACCCTTATTTGAGCTTTACCCCATTGGATTCCCCTTGTCACCTTGATCATTGTGATACACTTCACCCATAACCCATTTTCTGTGTGTTCCCACCCACTCCTTGTCGTTTTGCCTCTTCATCATGGCCAACACCCGTAGCCAATACTTGGAATCTCGCTTCAATTCCTTGCACTCTAATTTCACAAAAACCCAACAATAAGTGAGACAACTTAGTGCCAATGTTTCCACCATCAATAAAAGCATGCTTTCCTCCATTGATGTCGAAATGGAGGAGATCAAATAGGACCTCTCTACCCATCTTGAATCCTTCAATACCTAGCTTTCCTCCTTCACTACGATGATCTACACCAAGCTGCATATCCCTGTAGATCTTATCTCATCTGACCCACCTTTGCAACCTGAAGGTGAAACTTCCTCTCATTCCCAGAATTTTCAGCCCCATCACTTTCAGTGTGACCTACGCCTTCCACGTGTGGATGTGACCAAATTTGATGGCTTAGATCCCAATTGCTGGGTAACTCAAATGGAACATTATTTCTATTTGTATGGCATTACAGAAGAGTTGGCCAAACTTCGGTATGGTGTTCTCCATCTAGATCAAGAACGTTGGAAATGGTGGCAATGGAGAAAAAATGCACGTCAAGGGTATGTGGCTTGGACACAATTTGTGGCAGTGCTTTATGAACACTTTGACACTAACACCAACCATTTAGGCCGTTTGACAAAGTTGAAACAATCTGGCATAGTGGAAGAATTTATAGTCTCTTTTGAGTGATTGGATTTTCGTACATAGGGCATGTCTGATGCTGTTTTCCGAGAATGTTTTATCAGTGGCCTCAAGGATGAGATTCGTGCCCATGTTCTCATGGCTTGGCCTCAGATTTGGGTGGACGCTACTAAAAGTGATAAGGAAGTGCAACAGGTTGTCTCTTCTCAAAACCGAAAACCCTCTTTATTCCTTGCACTAAAATAGTCAATCCCACTCCTCCTTCTACTCCACTAAAGATCCAGAAATTGACCAGGGCAGAAATGGTTGCACGCCAACTCAAAGGCCTTTGTTATAATTGTGATGAAAAATATTTCCCTAGGCACAAGTGTAAGGAACAAAATATTTTTATGGCCATCTCGAAGGATGTTTCAGAAGACAATGTTGAGGCTCCCCTTGTGGCCGTGTCACATGAACCCACTGGCATGTTCCCTCCCTCTGACCCTCCCAAAGTCAAACCAGTCATTTCCATGAATTCTCTCACTGGATTCTCTGCTCCACAAACCCTCAATCTATTTGGTTACATTAAACATCAAAAGGTCATCATTCTTGTTGATAGTGGAAGCACCCATAATTTTATTCATTGCCACATTTCCCAAGAAACTAATTGCTATATTCGTTCTATTAATAGTTTTCAAATCATGATTGCCAATGGTGGGTCCATGAAGTGTGGAGGGCATTGTGAAAATGTGTGTCTCCAAATTGGTTAGTACCACATGAAATCTTATATGTTTTCTATCGACATGGGTGGTTGTGACATTGTATTGGGTGCAGAATGTCTAAGGACTTTGGGTCCCATTCTCATGCATTTTAAGGAATCAATCATGTAATTCAACCAGGAGGGCCAATAATATAAGTTCCAAGGCATCACCTTCGGTTCCATGGAGATCATCAGTTCCCATCTGTTGGCTATCAGAAGTCACTCCTGGATTGCTAGCAGGAGCAGAGCCCGACGCCCATCAGATTTAATGTCACGATTTGTTTAAAGGGTGATCAAATGGAGAAAGACTCAAAACAACATTGTATCAACTCAGAAACCAGACCAGGCATGCATGAACGAGTGAGGTATTGATAAACTCCAAACAGTGAGTCGTAGTAAAAGGGTGAGCAGGTAGAAGACTTATATAAGAAAGATGCAGAGGTCTATAATAAACATCAGATTCATCAGAGACTGGAGAAGAATGTATTTAAACGCAAAACCCTTTTACATTCAAACACAGAGAACCAGAGAATACATAAATGTCACGAAAAATCCTTTATCATAACACAAATGCAACAATCCACGTGAATCATTCGACTGTGAACACTCCAGCATGAGATGAAACTAAGACGTAAAAAGAAGAACTGTTTGTCATAAACCAAGAAGTCTCAAACACAGAGGCATAACCAGGAAACCATAACGTCGCTGAAACTTTACAGTCGGGAGCTTAGCTCTACCATCGATCCCTACAAAAAATGGCAAAAATGCCTACATATACTCAAAACAACAACAACAACGGAACCAAGAAACTACATTGAAAGCTTTGCGTCTGCATGGCTTCTGACACTCTGCAGCCGCAGTCTTTGACTAATCGTGCAACTTGTTGCAGATGCGATAGATCTTCTGACAGTTACATCGGCGAATCGATGTGCCTTTAATTCATTGTAGGATGTCCCCATTATGGCGGAGACGATGTCTAACCACCACCAACTACTTCAATAACTGATTCTTGGGAGTGAAAATGGCCCAGCCCACTCAGCACTTCGAGATCTGGACGACTTCTCGCACTGCCACCTGGAATAACTGAATAGCTTGAGGGACAGGTATGAGGGCCAGCGTGGAGGATGAGGTGCATGACAGGAATGTTCGTGCCGGGTTATAAGGGCATGGGAAGAGTGATGCGATGAGAGGAGGATGATGGAAGGAAAGAACTCGCCTTCAGGTGAGAGGCTGACGTGGAGAGGAACGGGACACGTGGCAAGCGGTGAGTGGATGATGAGAAGAAGGGAAGACCACGCGGACCAAAGAGGAGAGATGAATGGATGACACATGGCAGCATGGGAAAGGCAGAAGGGAGGATGAGATGATGGGGATAGGGCCCACACTGGTTAATCACAAGGCAGTTGAGAAGGGTGGGGCTGTATAAGAACAGTTGATCTGGGCGCCTCAATCGTGGCCGTCGGGAAGCTGCATATGGGATTCCGGACCCCCCCCCTATGCTTAAAGGTAGAAAGGCAGGGGGGGTCCAGAATGGTCTTCATCGCCGTTGATCTGGGTGCGCTCATCTGGACTGTTGGGGAGGTGCNCCCCCCCCCCCCTTCTTAAAGGTCGGAAGGCAAGGGGGGTCCGGAATCCAACGCGCGCCATTGAAAGGCCCGAACCAGAGGGAATCAAATTTACTGTGTTTTCCCTTTTCCTGCCTGGGTGCATCCCATTTGAGCACCAGATCACCCTGCTCGAACTCTTTCTTTTTGCTTTTTCTGTCAAAAGCCTGCTTGATCTTCTGCTGACGATCGTAAGCTCTGTCCAGGACCTTCTCTCTGATCTGCTGCACTTCCACCATTTGATGAATTCTTCTGAGCACATGGTTAGGTTCCCCCTCATAGTCTTGGAGGAGATTTTCCACAGGCAAGGCAAGCTGAGTGGGGAAGACAGCCTCGATCCCATAAACAAGCTGGAAGGGTGAAAGACCCAGGGACCTCTTCGTTGTCACTCGATCGGCCCAAAGTGCAAATTTGAGCTTTGAGTCCCAGGCCCTTTTATTATCCTCTAATAGATTTTTGATAAGATTGATTAAACTTTTATTAGAGGACTATGCCAGTTCATTTCCCTGAGGGTAGTAGGGAGTAGAGTGAATCAGTGAAATCCCAAATTGTTCACAAAATTTGACCAGAGGCTCAGACCGAAATGGGGAAGCGTTGTCAGTGACAATTTTGCTAGGGTAGCCAAACCTAGCTATGATGTCCTCCAGAAAGCTGATGATTGCTTTGTGAGAAGTGCTTCTGGTAGGGACAACTTCTATCCATTTAGTGAAGTAGTCGGTTGCTGTCAAAATCCATCGGTGCTGGCCACTTGAGGGAGGATGAATTTCCCCAATAAAGTCCAATCCCCACTGCTGAAAGGGTGCTGAGACTACCACAGGCTTCAATGGCAGGGATTTGAGCTGCTGCTTCCCTGAGAATTTCTAGTATTTGATGCAAGTTCTAATCTCCCTACAAACATCAGGAAATAAGGTGGGCCAGTAGTACCCAGCTCGGAGGATCTTGTGAGCAGTGGTCTTCCAAAAATAATGGCCTCCACAGAGACCATTATGGAAATCATTCATAACCTTCTAGGCCTGTTGTGGGTCCAGACACAGTAGTAATATCCCCTGGGGGTCTTTCCAATACAATGCTTGGCCAATAAGACAATACTTGACAGCTTTGAGCTTTAAAGCTCTTGCCTTGCTTTTTTCCATCCCATCAGGGGGTCTCAACTCCTGCAGGAAATACAAGACATCTTTGTACCAGGGGCATGCTGATAGCGGCACAGTGCTTTGGGAACCTATGTTGGATGATTCAGCTTGCTCATTGGTAAAATTGATTTCCAAGGCTTTGTAATTGGATTCGGCGAGGAGCTTGGCCAAGCCTTGCCCTTTTATTAGCTTAGTGGGCTTAATTTCCAGGTCAAATTCTAGGATCTCGGCGATCCATTTCCTTCTTCTTCCGTCTATGTTCGGCTGTGTAAGAATGTCCTTCACAGAGGTTGAAGGGACATATGAAATGATTTTTGAGTGTAAGATATAGACTCTGAAAGATTTGAGAGCTTTCACCAAGGCATAAGCCTGCTTCTCCATGATCTCGTATCGGAGCTCTGCATCTCTCAGTGCCTTGCTAAAGAAGGAAATAGGCTGCTCTTGCCCTTGATCGTTTTTTTTCAACAGAACCGCTGCCACTGTGTCAAAGGAAGCAAAAGAAAATATCATAAAATCTTTAGAATAATCTGGACTGATCAGCACAGGGGCCTTAGTCAATGCTTTCTTTATTTGGTCAAAAGACTTCCTGGGTTCAACAATCCATTTTATCTCATGGCCCTTCCTGAGCATGGCTGTAATATGTTTCACCAATTCAGCAAAATTTGAGATAAACCTCCTCAGGAAATTAATCCTTCCCAAAAATGCTTGGACCTCCTTATTAGATCTGGGAAGTGACAGGGCTTGAATTGCTTCTATCCTGTCAGGATCAATCCTCACTCCCTCTGCTGAGACTATATGGCCTAACAGCTTCCCTTCTTGCATAGAAAACAACGATTTCTTGGGATTTAGGGAAAGGCCAAACCTACGACACTTTAGGAAAACCTTCTTCAAATGGCGGTGGTGTTCCATGTCAGTCTTGGAGAAGACTGTTATGTCATCTAGGTAAATCACCACAAACTTATCCTTTTCTCCGATGAAGGCTATGTCCATGGCTCACTGCAATGTTTCCCCTGCATTCATCAATCCGAAGGGCATCTTGGCATACATGAATGTTCCCCAAGGAGTGGTGAAGGCTGTCTTTTCCCGGTCTTCAGGCATGACTGATATCTGATTATAGCCAGAAAAGACATCAATCATAGATATCCTAGATTCACCAGTGACCCTCTGCAATATATGTTCCATGTTGGGCAGGGGGTAATTGTCCTTCCTTGAACTCCTGTTCAGGTTCCTGAAATCGACACAGAGTTTGATTTCTCCGCTCTTCTTTCTCACTGGGACCAGGTTGGCTACCCAGCTAGAGTATCTCAAGAGGACTATAATTTGGGCATCCAACAGCTTTTTCACCTCCCTCTCCATGACAGGTAACAACGTAGGATTTATCTGTCTCAGCTTTTGCTTGAAAGGTCTAGCCTCCTCTTTCAATGGGATCTTGTGCTCTATGACTGACGTGTCATATGTCTTGAGGTCTTTGTAGGTCCACGCGAACACGTCAGCAAACTCCCTCAGCAAATCAGTATATCTGATCCTCTTCTCTTTAGTCAAACTCTTCAACAACTTGACAAACTTGGGCTCCTCTGGTGTGCCTATGTTGCATTCAGTCGTATCAGCATCATCACTCGAAATTCTGCCCTTTATCACCACATCATTCCCATCGAACAATCTTTCTAATGGGATCAGAACTCTTGGTATATGATTTCTCGACAGTTGAATAATCTGATGGTCAAAAACTTTATTCGACAACTCCCCAGGGTGGTGGTTAGGTTCCTCATCAGGGTCCTCATCTATATGTAATGCAGAGAAGTCATCGATGGATTGGAGGAATTTCTCAATCTCCTGATCATCTTCAAATACCTTCCAATGTTTGACATTGTCTGGCACGGAGGGTCTGTATCTTATTTCCACCTCTGATCTATCATCGGGTAGCGCAGGAGTTTCGAACAAACTAGCTGAGAAGGCTTGAAAGTCGGCTGGAGCATTTTCTTCCCTTGGAATGAAAGAGATGTTGAAAGCCAGGAAGAAACTATCAATTAAATCCCATACCTCGTTCCTGTAATTCTTGAGGCGAGGGTGCCTGGTCTGATAGACGTTTTTGACCTGCTGGACAATTAATTCTGCATCCCCGAACACAACCATCTCCCTAATTCCCATTTATTTTGTAGCCCTTAATCCTAGAACCAGAGCTTCATACTCCGCCACATTGTTGGTGACTTCGAATTCCAGCTTGTATGACAGTGATATGGTTTCCTGAGAAGGAGACTTGAATACCACTCCGGCACCTGCACCTATACTGGAAGAAGCTCCATCAAAGAACATCTTCCAAACAGATGTGGTTGAAGGAGGCATCCCTTGATTAGGACTGAGATGCTTTCTGATCTGCAAAGGGGGCTTAGGCTCATCAGTGACCTGTAATAAGCTAGATCCCAAGTCAGTGTCCAATGCATAGATGGGATGATTAGTGGGGTTTGCTTCATCACTGACTATGTAGGCTAGCTGGGATTCTCTGTACAATCTCCTATGTTCGCCCCCAAATACCGGGATAGTGGAATACGTGAGATCCATCTGTAAAGTCCCTCCAAGTCTCTTAATCCAAGACCTTGACAACAACATGCCAAACTTGGGGGGAACATCAGCTACCACTATATCCATGACCATACTTTTCATGGGTAGCTGAAACAGGGAAACCACCAAGTCCTTAATAACTCCCAAACATTGTACCCTCCTGGAGTCAAAGGAATAGAGGTCATGATAGGCTCTGGTGACTTCTAATCCTAGCTCTTCCATGACGGCTTTAGGCATGAGGTTGTGGGAGGCTCCTGAATCCATTAAGCAATTATGCAACACTTTGTCATGTATGTTCAGGGAGGTGTAGAAGGGAGGGGATGAATCGTCTTTGTCTTCTACCATGGGACCTAGGACCACTGCAGGCCTTTCATCTTGGAGGTTTATGCAGTCTGTGGAAGGGCCAGAGGCTTCAGATTTCAACAGGTCGGAGAAGCGTTTTTTGAATTCCCCATGCTTGATTAACTCAGTGAGGGGCACAGGGATTCTAATCTTTTGAATTTCATGCTCGAAATTAAAGGGAGATGTGAGCTTTGGAATTTCTCTAACCTCAGGAGCATGATTTTGAATGATAGGGGAGAGAGGTTGGGCCTTCTTACCTCTATGATGGTCTGCTACCTCGTCAACAAGATTCTCTACTCTAGTGGATGATTCAGGAACATCAGGTGCTGCTGCCCTCTTTTCTGATCTCATGTTATACCTGCCTCGACCACCGCCAGCTTTATCTCCTTTGCTCAACTCATTTAGCTGACTATTCATGAGAGACTCCTCGTATGCTGACTGAGTTAGATGGGGGAAAGGAGGAGTGACTTCTATAGAGTGGATTTCATCTGGTTGTCTTTCTTCTTCATAAGCTACAAAGTTCTTCTGGAAGGGAGCCTGGATCCTTTGGTCATCTCTGTCTCTTTCCTTCTCTTTGTGCATAGTTGGAGGAGCAAAATTGTTTGGTCTCCTGAAACCTACTTTATTTTCGGCGTTCTGAGGGCCTTTATACATCTGCCTCCTTTCCACCTTAAATCTCTCCACCTCTTCTTTAATAAAGTTCATTACTTGAGCCAGCTCGCTTACTTGAGGGTGGGACAATGATGGGCCAGAGATGTTGGAGTCAGAAGTGGAGGCTTCTGATTTTCCTTTTCTTCTATTTGTATCAGCCTGGTTTCTCAGTCTGTCAGCTGCTAACATGTTGGATTCCACTTCTATAGCTGCATCTTGCATCTGAGCTAAATAGGTGTCTCTCCTTTCTCTTAATACGAGACAGAAATCAGGGTCAAATGCACTAGCATATGAAATTTGAGCAGAGGCTTCAGAAGGCTTTATCTCTGCAGGAATTTTGTTATACATCTTATTAAATCTTTTGGAAAAGTCAGAGACAGACTCTCCTTCCTGCTTCTTCAGGGATCCAAACTTAGTCATGTAATATATGTAATATTTTCTATCCCCCCACTGTCTCAGGAAAACATTATCTAGAGCCTCAATCCCAGCTATGGATCTTGGGGCCAGTCCCCTGAACCACTTCCTAAATTCACCATCCAGACTCTGGACAAAGACTCTCATCCAGACATCTTCATTCTCAATATTTAGGTTGTCTGCATAGCTGTAAAAGGCAACCAGGTGCTCTTCAGCAGTCACATCTTCCTCACCGCTGAACTTGGGCATGTATTTCAAATAGTCCCCAACAGGGAGAGGGTTCAAAGGCTGAGGAAGGATCAAAGGAGCATATCTAGCAGTGACTATGGCATCCATTTTGTTCGGAGGGGGATTAATACCAACCATAGGGATGTTGAGCAGAGGAGAAATCGGAGGAGATGGAGTGTGAACAGGTGAGGAAGGAAGAGAGGTCCTCACAGGAGACGATGGGGAAAACAGAGAGAAGTCTAAGGGACCTGAGTGTGTAGGTGTTTCTCTCTGTGCAGCAGTAGTAATCAAAGGAGGAGTAGTGAAACCTCCTGAGAGGGGAGTGACAAGGATATCTCCCTCTGATACTATACCGGGAGGGGAAAACTCAGCAGGAACACTCCCAAAGTTCAGAAAATGGGAAACTTCAGAGGAAGGATGACTAGGAAACTGAGAATTTGAAAATGGAGTTCTAACAGAAGGGGAGGGCGTATTACCTTTTTCATCGACATAAACTTCTTTTGCAGCTCTCTTTCCCTTTCTGCGCACTGCTTCCAAGTCTGCTTCTGGTGTGGCCAAAGGCAAGTGTGGATTAGACCTCATGTGTCTGCCTCTCAAAGCCACAGCTGATAGAACAGGTTCTCCCCAACGGAGCCGTCACAGTGGAGTCGCCAGGTGCACAGTAGCAATCTTCAAGTTTTGATATCTGATGCACCTTCAAAAATCAGCTGGTCTTTGTCGTTTAATCCCGGGGAAAATATTCAACTTCGTCCCCGGCAACGGTGCCAGAAAGGTTGGCTATCGAAAGTCACTCCTGGATTGCTAGCAGGAGCAGAGCCCGACGCCCATCAGATTTAATGTCACGATTTGTTTAAAGGGTGATCAAATGGAGAAAGACTCAAAACAACATTGTATCAACTCAGAAACTAGACTAGGCATGCATGAACGAGTGAGGTCTTGATAAACTCCAAATAGTGAGTCATAGTAAAAGGGTGAGCAGGTAGAAGACTTATATAAGAAAGATGCAGAGGTCTATAATAAACATCAGGTTCATCAAAGACTGGAGAAGAATGTATTTAAACGCAAAACCCTTTTACATTCAAACACAGAGAACCAGAGAATACATAAATGTCACGACAAATCCTTTATCATAACACAAATGCAGCAATCCACGCAAATCATTCGACTGTGAACACTCCAGCATGAGATGAAACTAAGACGTAAAAAGAAGAACTGTTTGTCATAAACCAAGAAGTCTCAAACACAGAGGCATAACCAGGAAACCAGAACGTCGCTGAAACTTTACAGTCGAGAGCTTAGATCTACCATCGATCCCTACAAAAAATGGCAAAAATGCCTACATATACTCAAAACAACAACAACAGCGGAACCAAGAAACTGCATTGAAAGCTTTGCGTTTGCATGGCTTCTGACACTCTGCAGTCGCAGTCTTTGACTAATCGTGCAACTTGTTGCAGACGCGATAGATCTTCTGACAGTTACATCGGCGAATCGACGTGCCTTTAATTCATTGTAGGACATCCCCATTATGGTGGAGACGATGTCTAACCACCACCAACCGCTTCAATAACTGCTTCTTGGGAGTGAAAACGACCCAGCCCACTTAGCACTTCGGGATCTGGACGACTTCTCGCGCTGCCACCTGGAATAACCGAATAGCTTGAAGGACAGGTATGAAGGCCAGCGTGGAGGATGAGGTGCATGACAGGAATGTTCGTGCTGGGTTATAAGGGCGTGGGAAGAGTGATGTGACGAGAGGAGGATGACGGAAGGAAAGAACTCGCCTTCAGGTGAGAGGTTGACGTGGAGAGGAACGGGACATGTGGCAAGCGGTGAGTCGATGATGAGAAGAAGGGAAGACCACGTGGACCAAAGAGGAGAGATGAATGGATGACACACGGCAGTAGGGGAAAGGTAGAAGGGAGGATGAGATTACGGGGATAAGGCCCACACTTGTTAATCATAGGGCAGTTGAGAAGGGCGGGGCTGTATAAGCACTGTTGATCTGGGCGCCTCAGTCATGGCCATCGGGAAGCTGCATATGGGATTCCGGACCCCCCCCCCTCCGCTTAAAGGTAGAAAGGCGGGGGGGGGGGGGGG
>ML794982.1:410277-420803 GCA_009831015.1 Picea engelmannii | reverse complement strand
TATTTTTATTAGTCATTATTAAGTCTCCTATATTTTAGGAAGAATATTCATCTAGGGAGAATATTCTCTTCATTTTTCACTTAAGTTTGATCAGTTGAGTGAAATCTAGATGCTACATTGAGATTATCACCATGCAACATTGGGATCATCGCCATCTAATGTGCATTGTACTTGGGTCATCACCAGACTAGTGAATTACCCATGATTCACTGATCTCCTGCTCACTTCACTCTGTTTCAGTCAGTTAATTGAAGACTGATATACTAGTTAACTCAGCTAGGTGGCAGTTCACTCATGTAACTGCCCGAGAGACTAGTCTAGGTGGCAGTTTACTCCTGTAACTATTGGTGTGTGTCCAAATCACTCTAAACTACCACTATGGCACATTGTCTTCTCCTCCGGTGCTCATTGGTTGAGTTATACAGATTATATCATGTGTAAATTATCATTCATTCATTTGGTTAATGAGAAATCTTCCATTCTTTCTCTCGTGCTTCTCTTTTCTTCTATTTTCTTTGCAACTGTGTATGTCAATTCTCAGCTATATATATTATGTGCAGGTTCAACACATTTACACATAGTACACAGATTTTCCCAATGATAGAATCGACACAGGTCCAAACACATTATTGTGCACTAGCTATAAAATTCATTATGTCCTCGTTGCACCAGAGAGGAATCTTACTCGATTCTACTTCCCATATATACAATGTTCACTTAAATCAAAATCCAAAGAGAAGTCAGACATACCTTCAACCATACCTTTACCATGTAGTAGTCGAAGACCCTTCTCTTTGATATTCCCTAGTCTTTGATGCCACAGCATAACCTTTTCTCCAAAGACTGTAGGAGTTTTTTCTTCTGTTGCTCCAATATCAAGAACAATGGAACTATTACACCCATAACTAATAGTGCTTCCTTACATCTTATACATAGTTCCAATCCAAACTCCCTTCAGCAACACCATTGCTCCTCGAACCATCCTACAAGTTTCTTTTTCAAATACCATTTTTACCCCTACATCATCCAGTTTGCTTACATAAATCAAATTTATGGCCAATCCTGGGATGTGCAAAACACTAGGAAGTGTTCTTCTCCTTCCATATATGAGCCGAAAATTGAATTTTCATCGTCCTATGATTATGGTTGTCGATTCATCACCTAGGAAAACATTACCTCCATCATACCTTTCATATTCACGAAACCACTCCCTATGGGGAGTCATATGAAAGGATGCACTTGAGTAAACCAACCATGCCTCATGATCTGCACGTGTGCTTGAAGAAGCCAAGTACACATCCCCTCCTTCCTTGGAGGTATTTTCTTCTGTAGAGGGAGCACCTTCATATCCCTTCACTTTCTTAATGCTTTTGGATCTATGTTGTTTCTTGAAGTGCCCTTCTTTTCCACATCTCCAACATATCTTTACAAACTTTCTAGGAGATTTAGATTCACCCTTAGACTTAGATCTCCCACTTGAGGACTTAGATATATTTATATCATGGGAGCGTCCTCTTGAAAATAATGCATATATGCTCTGTCCTTCCATGTTCTTTCATCTCATCTCCTCTGACAACGAGGATGAGACCACATCATCAAAACCCAAGGTAGTTGTATTGCTACCTATGGCCACAACCAGACTATCCCATGAGTCTGGTAAAGACCACAATAAACTAATACACTTATCTTCATTTGAAATTTTAATCTCAACAGAGAAAAACTCACTTACCACAGTGTTGAAGGCATTCAGATGCTCTGTCACAAAGTCTCCATCTCTCATCCTCAGACTATACAATTTTTTTCTGCATGAACAATTTATTTACTAGGGACTTAGATTGATACAAGTCCCCTAACTTATTCCATAACTCCTTGGTTGTAGTTTCCCCTGACACATTCAGTAATACTAAATTTGAGAGACATAATCAAACTGTGCTCTTCGCCCTCCGATCCAACTTTTTCCAATCATTTGTTGACGTTCCTGTAGGTGCAGTACCTGGATCCACTGTGACCCACTGATCTCTATGTACCAACAGATCTTCCATCTTGATCTTCCACAACTCAAAACTTTTCCCATTAAATTTTTCAATCTCTATTTTCGAACTGCTCACCATTTCTCTTCACCTAATGAATCAATACTACAGATCTCCCACTGTAACAAGGCTTATCACAGTCCCGAGCCAAACCCCTGACCATAAAGGCATCCCCCTGAAACCAATAATTTCTTTGATACCACATGTAGATTTTAACCTTGTACAATATTTTACTGCAAACAAATTTTCAATAAAAGAACATAAAAGATACAATGGAAAATACACACATTACACAGAGATTTTCTCCTTGGAAACCCAAACCAAGAAAACCAACATATTTTATATTCATTCTCTCTATACATTGTTTACAATACAATATACATATAGGAGCCAACAACATCCAAAAACCTAATCCAATGACCTAGATTAGTCAATAACCCTAATTCCTTAACCGGAAATAGAAAACCATTGACGAAAAACTGCCCAAAATGGACACAAAAATCAAGAATCGTTCAAAAATGGACACGAAAATCGAGGAATTTTTTTTTGGGGCTCTGCCCCCCGACAACACCCCCCCCCTCCCTCTTACCCCCCCTGCACGTCTGACGCAGCATAGATGCTAATACTATTCATGCAAAGAATATAACACATATACAACAAATGAAAGTTGGCTTTGGCACAAAAGAATGGGTCACATGAACTTTGATAATCTAGTCAAAATTAGCAGAAAGGAAAAGGTAAGAGAAATGCCTGAAATTTCAAAGTCAACCAGTACTATGTGCAAGCACTTCCTACATGGAAAACAAACAAGAAATAAATTCAGATCGAAGGAATACTCTACAACAAATCCATTGGAGATTGTGCACACTGATCTGTGCGAACAAATGAGAACGAAAGGACTGAATGTCAAACCATACTTTATGTTACTTATTGATGATTTTACAAGAATGATTGTAGTAATATTTGTCAAGAAAATGTTGGTGATTTTTTCTTGGTATATTGTGGAGCTAAGGTGGTGTGCACCTCTTGGAGGCTTACTCTCTTTCTTATGGATGGATATGGTTTGGTAAACTAGGGTTTGATTTTGCATCTTGTGGAATTGGTAAGGAAATTTTAACATTAATTGGTGTTTTCTTCTTGTTCCATGCTATTATTGTTTGAAACCCTAGGAGAAGTATAAGTACATACACCCTCCTCCAAACTTCATCTCATTGCTAGTTGACAAGTTATTTTTTCAAAGGTTGCTAGGAGGAGTACAATGGTGTACACCCTCTTAGATTTACCTTAGTTTGATTTGCATTCCCTAGGGATTAAAAGGGCTTACACCCCTATGGATATTGTGGATCTAAATCTTATATCAAAGACTCCACTTACCCAATATATTAAAGGCACTAATCTGAAATTTGCATTGGAGAAATAAATTGCTTGCATTGGGTAACATGATTTTACAAGATTTTCACATTGTTTGAAGTGCAGTAAATTCTACATGCTATTAGCTTCCTGGAGCCTATAGGGAATCCTATTTCGGCCAAGAATTTTGTTTCTGTCATAATTTAATACTACAGGCATTAGGGCTGCAGAAAAAATCTTTCTTTCACTCATTACTCACTTGCCAACCACCAAAATTGCTTATAAACTTGCACTTTTGTTTAGTTGTTCATTGTCTATCATCTTGACGGTTTACTTGTGGATTTTTTGGGGTTGGAACTTGCTATTGAATAAAACCTTTTCTACAACCATAATTTTTTTGTTATAAACTTATGAAACATCTCTTTGCAGCCCTAAATTTCCATCAAAGGTTGTGCTTGAGTGTTGGATAATTGCTTACCTGTTTAGTGCTTCATTGTCTAACAATTTTTTGATGCTTTTGATGGTTAATTTTGCAGCTATTATAACTTTATTATTTCTGATATATGTTGCATTTCTGGGACAACAAGCTTATATTGTTGATCCCCCTTTCGTTTTGAGGCTTATATTGCAACATATTGTCTTGTTTTGGTGTTTTAACGTTGTTTTGAAAGGATACAACCTTGTCAACCATATCCCACCTTCCAAGACCTCTTTTCTAAGTCTCAAAGCCTCCCCTACCTTTGACCATAGGGGTTTCCTTATCATTTCCTCATTATCTCATTGCAATCACCCTAGGGTCACTCGGGATTCCCCCCTTGTGTAGGATATTTCCTTCACTAAAGCGAGGGGAGGGTTTATCTAAGGTGACAGTGGGTAAAATATCCCACAGTTATCACCATCTCGTGGATTGGGTCAGACTTTTACTAACCTACAATTTGTGCGATAACAAGAACCCAAACCCTCCAAATTTTGCATCCCTAGCTATCAGACTCTGGTTAAACAAAATAAGAGACTAGTGCTACAGAATAGGAAACTGAAAAGCAAACTTAAGTACCATAAATTGCCACTTGGCAATATAGAAACTTTGATGGATGATATTGAGGAGGAAGAGTTCTCAGAATAGAGGGTGGATCATTGTGTAGAAGTACATGTAAAGGAAGCTCAAATGATTATTAATACTTTCCTAGATGATATAATCACCAATACTTATGTTTTTATGCAATTGAAGCCATATTTTCCCCAATTGAGAAACAAATATGAACTTTTTGATCTTGGAATCATCAATAGGGAAACTCACAGGAAATTTATTGAGAAGTTAAAGCAGAGGTGGTTCTCTATGTACCTGACACAGGAGCAGAGATGGGGAGTAAAAATCAGAAAATATAAGGATCAATTAGAGCATACGCAAGGACTAATCTAGCAGGTTTGTGATTTTTCCAATGAGGCGATCATTTGCAGATTCCCTCCAAGGACCTATCCCATCCTATTGCATGACATATGGACAACATATCGGTTAAAAAAATTGGCAGCGGGGTAGCCCCATGAAATAAAGGAACCCGAGAACTTTGTCATTGTTTACATCTCCGTTGATATGAAGGATCATAACTTAATGTGTGAGATTTACCTTCATAATTTCATATTGTCGGATAATGCCCATTGGAAACCCAATCCTGGTGTGGGGGATGTCTAGCTGAGAGAATTCACATCCTTCATACTTGGCCTAATCCAGTGGAAGAAAAAGACATATTTACATGCCAGAATAGAGGCAAATTCAATCTTGAGAGTTAGGGATGAGTACCCTTTACCTCATTTAATGAAAGATGACTTGCATAGGTTTAGGGGAGATCCAGAAGATGATGTCACCATCCAACACCATCAAATGTATGCTATAACAGATTTT
Organism: Picea engelmannii; assembly: GCA_009831015.1. Taxonomy (NCBI): domain Eukaryota; kingdom Viridiplantae; phylum Streptophyta; class Pinopsida; order Pinales; family Pinaceae; genus Picea; species Picea engelmannii. The sequence goes on along the minus strand of ML794982.1, from coordinate 415,523 downwards.
ATGCAAGTTTCCAAGGAACATTCAGTACATGCATTGTTGATATATCATGACATTTGGGAGGCCCTCTCCAAATATCTGAAGGACGGGAATCTAGTGGGGTACCCATTCTTTAGATTGTCCCTCAACAGGGCCTCATTCTATGCAAATTATTTGCTAAGGTATGGCACAAGATGGATTGGTATGAGATTCCACTTTCCCATTATCTGGTGTCCTAGTCGATTTTATAGGGCGCCTATTGTTTGGGATGAAGAGGAAGAGATAACACATTGGCTACAAATGGATAGGAACTTGGGTTATTACAATGCAGGAGAGTTTGGGAACCCAACTTACGATTGGTGGGAAATTCACGCAGGGGTCATAAAAGAAGAATAGGTTGCATGGGGGCATGGAAACAAATCAGTAGGGGGGAGATGATGAACCACCATTTTGGTATCATTTTGTCCTTTTATAACCCATAATACATGTACTTTTTTCCCTCCTGGTACTTGCTAAGAACCCATCTTCTACATTATCTTATTTTTTCCAAGGTATTATCTAATTTGCCACATAATTATCTTTATTTATTTTTATGGTTAAGATTTAGTGTGAGTTTTTTAAAAGAAAATTTGAATTGTTAAAGCTAACCATGTTTATAAAGTACAAAGTATTTCAAGTTCTCTTAAAAATAAATGAAGAATTGCAAGTGCAGATGAGGGTATTTTAAAAATATATATCAGCAAGAAGGAAAATTAATATATCTCCAACATATACCACAAATCTATAAGGTTGCAATACTCAGCATAGAGATAAATTAAAGGAATTAATACCTTCAACAACGAAGATATATCGGAATTAGAGGATTAACATCAACGTACTTAGCACATAAAGGCATGAAGGTATATCTAAAGGAAATAACATAAATCAACATACCCAACATAAAGATAAATCAAGGGAATAATAGATTCAACATATGCCTACGAGCCACAAAGCACGTAGTAATTTCCAGGATAAGGATATGGCACACTTGCATCAAATGGTTCAACCAATTCACCTAAGGACCCGCGGGAGGAAAGTAACATTTTATTGGCTGATATATAACAATGTGTATGTGGTCAAATCAACAGACAATAGAAGGTTAGTTCGTTTAGCCTAATTTGGAACATAGTAGGGGTTGGTTGCTCCATATTTGGAGCGATCAGATTCCCCCACTTTGTATATATACTAGTGTGCTAGCGTCCATGAGGAAGGTAATAGTCATTGTGTGCCTAGACGGATAAGTGTAGGAGTCAAGAGCTCAAACTATGCTAAATTTTGGTTAATAGAAATATTGTTGTTTATGCTTTGAGTATCAATCTTCTTGTGTACCGGTGGTGATTTAGAAGTTGTGAGTACAGGCCTACCCGTGAGACAGGGTCCACTCACAGGTATGGTCATGTGTTGTATATATTAGTTGTTGATTTTTTATAGTTTCTAGTTCCATTTCTGACTGTACAGAGTTGTATCAATTTACTTATGTTTTAGATATATGTTGTAGAATGGCCACAGGCTGCATAATGGCCACCTGTGATATGTTGTAAAATGATAACTAAAGTATGTTAGGACCTGGATTTTTATAGATCATTGATTTCATTATTGTTATTTATTGCATCAACATTATATGTCAAATATGAATACGTATTATTTATCTGTAGCAATGTTTGGGATATCATTAACAAAACAGGGGTTTGGAAATTATACGGTTTGCTAGTTTAGTTCCAGTATCTAATCAAACATAGTTTTACTTCTAGTGTTCTAGTGTGTGATTTGATATAGGTTAGACAACTTCATTTTCTTGGTTTTGTGTGCTACAAAATCACTTTACTTGTGACACCACTAGGTGAACACACGAGGGAGCAGGGTTATGAAAGTTTAAAGATCTTACCCCAAGAGGTACCACCAGTTGGGTTGGGGGTTGTAAGCACTGTGACTTCATCTTTTATTCTTTTCCTTTGATTTATGCATGATCTAGCTTAGTCGATTTCTTTTGATAGCTTGGTAAAATTTATCTTTCTGTGTATACTGCATCGAGTGTCTCACAAGCACAAACTGAACCCCGGGTTGACAAAATAAGTGAAAGAAGTGTAAAGTGACACCAAACAATGGGGAATCATATTTATACCTCGTCACACGTTATCTCAAACTTAATAGAAAATAACATTGTGAAATGGGTTTCTTCCCCTTGAGAGTTTCCACATTATACATTTTGGGCTTCATTGTGTGATTGTTGTCTTACTGTGTAATTGAGTTTTTGAGCTAAGTATTCTTCCTTTTCTTTATTACTCAAATATTTCCTCGAGTTCTATTATTATTCTATTATTGAGGAAGTTCATTTTAATACTTATTTGCAAACATTAATGAGATTCGATATTTGCAATGATATTTTCTACATAGATATTTCTATCAAATTCCATGTTTACCATGTTTCTCAAGAGAGTAGGAATTGGGTATATTAATTCTCTCAGGGATTTTTCCTTAACTATTTTTTATTAAATGGTATCCACTTTAGAAATATTTTACAAGTGATGAATGACACATTATTGTTAGACCACAATTTCTCTTCCATTTAATATGGTCTATTGAGACCTCAACACACCCTTACGTAAGTATTGGTCGGCCCAAACAACTCGCAACCATGAATGTCCATCCAAGACTTATTAATATCAATTATATCGTTACAACATAACTTACACAAATGAGAATCCTCGTTCTTTCTCACAAAATCCTATTTAACTACTAAGAAAATGACTTTTGACTTTCCATCTACCTACTAAAACTCTTCAGATTCCATCACTCTTTGTCGTCCAAGACTATTCAACTTCCTAGGAGTTGACTTGACTTTTGACTAGAAAAGAATGGCTAAGTTTCTAGGTCAAGGTTAAATATAGTTATTAAGTCATAAAAATACTTCTTCAAGATTCTTGTGTCCGGGAAAAAAGACGTTTCCTACTTTAGGCTTGACTTTATTTAGCTAATACTAATAATCACATCTCTTTTTACTAATATCTACAATTACAATGGTAAACCATTCTTGTTTCTATGTAGGACACAAATATACTCTTAGATCATAGCTTTGACTTTGATGGATTAGATTGTAACTTTCTTCATCTCAATATATAGGAACATCTTCTCCTGAATTCCACCAATGTGATAATGTCTCCTTCTAGGCATAATTGAGGTGGTAGGATTATATTCTTTGTTGGTTGTGAATCTAACAATGCATGACATGTGTCAGTGAGTATCCTATCAAGTTCTTCATGTGTGTTTTGCATATAAGAAGGCCCTAATTATGACTATGACTATTGTGTATTATTAACTTTCGTTGTGCGGTGTTGATTGATTGTTTAATAAAGGGTCTACTTTATTGTTTAATAAATAGGGAGGAACTTTAGTCAACCATAAATAAAGGTCTTTAAACATTGGACCAGAGGGAAAGGAACTTGAGTTCCCTCACTAATAGTGAGAAATAGAGGAATGTACTTGATTGATAGGGAGAGCTATGCAGTGTAGCTTTATTCTTTAATAAAGGGGGAGGAACTTTAGATAACCATAAATAAGGGTATTTAAACATTGGACCAAAGGGAGAGGAACTTGAGTTGACCAACCAATAGTGAGAAATAGAGGAATATACTCGATTAATAGGGAGAGCCCCTATTCACCCTAGTCATTGCCAAATGGGTGAGCCTATTTGATAAGTGATTTGGTTGGTTTTCTAGCTAGTAAAGATAGACCAAGAAACGTCGTTAAAGAGATCAAGCAAATTCAAAGGATTACAATGGACTCTTCAAAGGAAATTAATCTTGCAATTCAACCACTGCAAACTTGCCCCACATCATTACGTCATTGAGAATTGACGCATATTGTTCTTTCCATGTAGTACATTGCATTAATTAGGAGTGTTGTTGTTGGAGTTCAACTAATTTATTGTCAACCTCATCTTGATATTCTAATATTTAACTATGAAAGGTGTGTGAGTCCAATATGTCAAGAGAATATTCAATACTTGAATTCAACAAAGTATCTTTTAACGAGGCAACAACTTTAATAAATGACATTGTATTATTTGAGGTTGTACTCTACGTTATTCATGATCTCCCCGACTTTGGCATGTATCTATTCATTCATCTCTTGCAACTTTGTCTTTGAGTACCTTTTGACGAATAAAACTTTGATGCATCAATGGCAAGAGAGTGCATGCTTACCATGACCATTTCCGTGACAATCTATACTACCATTTTTTGGTTGATGTTCCACTACATCTTAAAGGTTACCCTCTTCAAAATTTGCACTCTTAGTATCAAACAAAAAGGATTATAATTCTAACTCTATATTGTCTTATAGATAAAGATTTAGGTTTTCAGCAAACCAATGTACTAATCCTATTCCTACCGCATCTTGTTCCCTATGTGTATGTCATCCCTTTTACCACTTACAAGATATTAAACTAATAGTGCGTCCTAACTCTTTCATTACCAAAAGTTGTGCTTCTAGAAGGTAAAGGTCTTGTTCACCTTTTTAATGTTTATCAATATTAATTTTAAGGTACTCGACTACAGGTAAGTGATCAATTTAATGATAGTCCTTTTAAAACTTAGTAAAGTAAATTAAATTGCTAAATTTGTACTAAAAACTAGTTGAATATTTTGTGCTTTAATCACTAATCCAAAAGTCTAGAAAGATATACATACCCTACCCCATTCTGGATTTGAACTTGTGACCTTTATATATAAATCAACTCTTAATTTTAAAAATTAAATAATTACATTATTATATAAACTCATACATATCAGTCAACACTTGATTTTAAAAATTAAATAATTACATTATTATAATCAAAAGATTTTTAGTGAGTATAGATGATTTATTCAAAACCGTTTGAAAATTTGCATTGTTACCGAAATCCAACAAAGCAAAAAAATCACAGAAAGTATAGTTTAAATAAGTTTTTGGATTTTTGGATTATGAATAATTTCAAAAACACTCAAAACTCATAAAATAATTTTAACTTTCCAACTTTTACCTTTGACCTGTAAAAATAAAGTATCAATTTTTTCTTTTGTCTTCTAAGTAATACATTTTTATTTTTATTTTTGTGTGTTTTCTAATTTTTTTTACTTTAAAATTTTTAAAGTTGAAATCTGATTATATAAATCTGTATGAAATTATAAATTTAAAATTTCTGTTGTTTAAATTATATTTCTAAATATAAAAATAAATTCAACTTAGAAAAA
>ML794982.1:362858-374454 GCA_009831015.1 Picea engelmannii | reverse complement strand
ACCAATTACCTCATGGAGCAAGAGCCTTTTCTGATGCAAGGCCAAACCGGTAGTGATGGAGGCTGGTACTGCTGGCAGGACAAATCTGGCTGAGAAGAAGAAGATGGGTCCTCCAGGACCATGCTCAAGTCGCTCCTGCTCTCTTACTCCATGTCTAGGACCATGTGGGCCTCGAGACATGATCTCCTAGTTATCCCTAGATATCGGGGATAACAGGATGCATAGTGGATGTTTAGTTTGGCCAAGTCTTATAGCATTGGAAATATTGATCACATGATATTGTACATTGGTACCTTGATATTCATGCAAGATAGCATTTGGAAACGAGTTTCTTCTCAGCAATGATTTTCCACTACACATCTTTGGATTTCATTTTGTGATTGTTATCATGGTGTGAAATTGCATTTCTGAATTTAGTATTCTTTCTTTTGTTATTATTTGAATATTTGCTTAAGCTCCATTATTATTCTATTATTGAAGGGGCTCATTTGAATACTTACGTTGAGACATTAATGAGATTCAAGATATGCAATGGTGTTTTCAGCATTACTATTTACTTTGAGACAATGTCAATAGGTAAATACCTTGTTTCTCAAGAGAGTAGGAACCAAGTACATTACATAGTGGTTCACATCACAAAAGGTAGCTACCAATTTCTACTAGAAGATGGGCACTTGTTTTTTTAAATTTATTTTTCTTATGCTGTTTTGGAATATAGCTTCTATGAATGTAAAATTTCCTCTTTTCATGTGTGTTATTTCACATTGGGTGCGGGTGTAGGTCCACAACTACATATAAGTTCCAATATACCATGATCCTTATGCCAATGGGGATAGCCACAAGGGAGTAATCTCTCCTACTAACATAATGGTTGGTTAATTGTGGGGTGACCTTTAGACTTTCCCTCCTTTATGAGATATGTTGTGTAGAATACACCAAAAATATTTTCTAAAATATTATTTCTTTGACTGAAATAAATTATTTTCATTAATTGCTTCTGTAAAATATTTTCATTAACTACTTCTATATTTTATATGATATTGTTTTCTTTAACTTGAATAAAGCCTTTTTCAACTCTAAATGATCCGATGGAAATTTCAATTTCAATTTCCATAATTTCAAACCTTCGTATGAACCTCAATCTTAAAAAACTCATACTTAAAACATTTAATCAATCCATCGTTATACCTCTATACTATTAAACAATATTATGTGATGTTCCATCCTCGTTTTATAGACCAATTGAACCAGTTTTAATATTTAACATGATGTATACTTCAAACTCAAAAGGCTCATAGATCGTTTCACATTTAGTAGATCCATAGTTAAACTGCTATTCTACTAAACAATATTATGTGATGTTCCATCCTCATTAGACACACCAGCTGAACTCAAACTGAAAAGGCCCATATATAGTTTCACCTTCTTTTGGAATAATCAATCTTTTCGATCATCTCCAGCAGTTAAAAAGGCTTAGGCACACAGTCTTTAGCAGTCATTTTATTGACCAGAGATCAACCTTGTCATATCATTTCACGCCTGTCCATAACTGGTTTTAGCAATTTAAGCTCCTCCTTGGATCATATCCTTTCAGAAACTCTTATCCTTATATCAGAAAAGAATTTGTAGAATTCTCCTATTTTATGGAAAAAAATCTTAGGAGTTAACTAACCATTTTATATCGGTTCACCGTGCTTTATGTCAGAATAATCCCAGTTAAAGAATATGTTTATGTCAGAAACACTCTCCAAGTGTAAATTTTTACAAATGCAGTGTGCACTCACTATAATAGCTTGAAACGCCCTTCAAGGGTGTTGCCCTTCCATGGAAATGTAAGTTTTCCTTCAGATCTAGACCACTTGATTCCGATCATCAATGTGAACCTGCAATAAGGAGGACATGTATGAGCAATCCATCAACCAAATTCAAACTTCCCTTGCACAATACAATCTCATCTATCACATAGCTCTGTTTACCATAGAAGTGCCCATTCCTAGGAATAAGGTGAAATCAGAGATTTATTTACATTAAAACATGCCCATTCTTAAAATTTTGAAATCCCAAAATTTCCCCAGTCCTGAAAAGGGTCGAATTGGAAAGTTTCCTTTCAGCCAGTGTAATTGTATGAGAAATACTTTATAAGACAAGTCCTAAAAATTGTATTAGCGTTTTTTTTATCAAATAAAACACGAATTGAACTTGTTCCAGAGAGGTTCAACAATAAGTATGAATTTTACAGGCCGGAGCTTCAATTCGCCACGACTTCTAGTAGTTATTTCATCCAAAATTTCAGCATCATCAACATCTTCCTCAATCTCTTCCACTCTATCTACAACATTTGCCTCAGACTCCTGTATTTACGGAAGGGAAATATCAATACATCAGCATTAAAAATTCTAAAACCGAATTATCGACTTCAACTCTACAGAAAATGTCCACCGGAAAAAATAAAAAAACCAAGTAGTTTAATAGACTGATGCAATGCTCTAGAAAATATGCTTCATAAGGTACATACCATCAATCTGAAGCTACGCTGATGATAAGGAAGGGCTTCACTCTCCTCATATTCAGCTGCATCTAGTTCACTTAAATGTTCAGGTTCAAACAGCTTCGGAAGAATGTGCTGTCTGATGGGTATTAGCAAAAAGAATGGTGCTGGAAAAAGTATCCCTGCTATTGGTATCCATGTTATGCCGAAGCATACCAGTAGGTAAAGGAGCTGAAACAGTGTAAATTTAGCAATGGTCTTGAACAGTACTGTTTCAAAAAATGATGCATGCACATCCTCAAGCACCCTGCAGACATAAATTACAATTTCGAAAGTTTTAGGCCCTCATCAGAACTTAGTTAACCTTCCAAGAAGTAGACTATTCAATGCTCAATCTTTAGATTAACCAAAAGACCTCAGAGAGAAGTTAGGTACTCACTTATATCTCCTTGATGGTGCAATAAAGATAAAAAGAAACCTCTCCCAAAACTGATTCCCTGGTAAACTCTCTATTGCCATGTAAGCAAAGTAGCCCCATAATACAGATGTAGGGACCTTTTTGATAACAGGCATCACAGCCACACAGATACCAACAAGCAAGGATTGAACTAAATTGCTCAGCCTCTGCTCTTTAACTCTGACTGGAAGCAAACCATCAACATGTTTTTCAGGGTCGAAAGCATTTCCATTCATATTGGTGTCCAGGCTCCTCAAGTCTATAGACTTAAATTGTTCTAACTCATTCAGCTCCTTCAATGACTGTAATGCCATTGAAACAACATATAAGACTCCATTTCAAATGGCATAAACTCCTTCAGTGCTTCCATTCCAATTTCTATGAAAAGGTGTAAGGGTGATGTAAGGTCCAGGCATATCCCTGCCTATATGAAACCAATACCAGGTTTCGTGAAGTGGAATATTGCTAATTACTGCAGGTTAAGAATGAGATTGACTGAAAATGACAGAGTTGAGAGATACATGTATTGGATTATCAAGAAGTGCATATCCATACTTATTAGAATAAATTTATCTGCAATGTTCTGCAATAGATATTGTAGTTAAATTGCACCATTCTTCGAAAGCTCGGTTTTTAACATAACAGACTTATTTTAAAACGATCCCTCTGAATTACAGATGCCCTAAAAAGTAAGGAAATATTAATTTTCTGAATGAAATATCCCTGACTGGCAAAGATAGGGATAACGAACTATTTATCTAAAGACCCAACAAGATGAAAGGTTTGGAAAAATGTCAAACTCTTTTGAACATACTTGGTTTGGAAGATGATGGATATTATTCATCTCCATTTGCGTAAACACTTGCTGCATATTGTCATAAATCTCTGACACGCTAGCCTGTTTCTGCATGCATTTCTTAGCACTCTCTACCAATTTTTTCCGCACTATCTGCATCCAAAATATCGAGATCAGATCCTCTTACTGTTCAAAAGAAGAAAATATATTTTCATGACCATTCTAAAAAGTAAGCAAGGATTACATATAATTTTAAAAAACTGCAAGTCAACAATAAAATAGGTGAAGACCAGCTTGTGTGCATAAATAGATGAGTGTTTCAAGTTTTTTAATTTTCTTTAGATGGATCCGCCTGAGTAAAGGCGAGGAATTCCCCCGTCTAAAACGTTAAAATGTGCAATGAAGGATCCAAAATGTGAGACGGATACAGGACACAAATAAAATATTGTGATTAGACCTATACAATGTAATTAGATTCAAAGTATCTAGATCAGATCCTCTTACTATTCAAAAGAAGAAATATGTTTCATGACCATTCTAAAAGGTAAGCAACAATTACATATGATTTCAAAAGGACTGCAAGTAAGCAATAAAATAGGTGAAGACCAGCTCGTGCTCATAAATTTATAAGGAGGGTTTAAAGTTTTCTAATTTTCTAACATGGATCCATCTGAGTAAAAGAATGGAATTCCCCCTAAAACGTTACAGTGTACAATGAAGAATGAAATTGTGAAACGTATACATGACGCAAATGAAACATTCTGATTAGAACTATACAATGTAAATCCAAGAGAAAAGACTACCTAACATAAGTGCTTAATAAATAACTTACCTGCCTTTTCAGAGTTGCAAGGCTCTTTGTATGCATTGGGGATTGTGGCAATACACCATTAGATGGAGGAATTCCAAATAATCCACAAATAAAGACCTGCATTAAGGGAATCGAACCCATAACAAATTGTAGAAAATTCAGTCACAACATCCGTATAGATACAATATATAAACTGGAAACCAAAACTTAATCCTGGAGACAGACCAGGACACACACCATAATACCCAATAAAAGTAAGTCATAGTGATAAGCTGATGGATTTCTCAAATTAAATTCTTTCTGTTGAGCCATTTGAGCTGCCACACTGTGATCGAAAAAATAGAGCCCTGCTATCATAATTGCAGGGATAAATGCAGCTAGAATGTAGAGGGGTGGAACTTTATGCATATCCTGCCAAGAATGCCAGCATAATGTCATCATTGACAGACTTAAAAGAGATCATAATTAAATACTAGATTAAATAAAGAAAAAAAACAGTAAGGTTCACAATTCTCCTAATGAATAAAGAGAGCTTCCAATCACCTTAATTACTGCCCAATTGGATGAAGCCCCAGGAGACCAGGGATTAGGACTAGAAAGCCTTCTAGGAATTCCAGCGGGTACACTATCAAATGCACTGTATGAGATAGCTGTCCACAATACAATCATCAGGGGTACTCCATAGTCTGCACAGAAACTTCTCAACCAACCTGTTGACAAATTTATCCATTAGATTAACATATACCAGAAACTTTATCATTATCATAAACTCTAAATTGCCAATAAGAAAGAAACTCTACCAGTGCCATATCGCCATGATCGAGCCCTTCTGCTTTTTAAGGCTGTCAGTAGTAGACCAAAAGATAAAACAATCCCAAATAACCCATTTGCAAAACGCCATGGAAATTTGAACTGCTCGGCATGGGGGTTCTCATTTTCGGGCATACGAAATTCATCTACCAAACCCTGAAAATACAGTTTCGAAAGGGTTCTTTTAATATAAAATTTTAGTAAAATACTGAAAACTTTGTGCCCAGATTCAGGAATGGTAAGTGCGCATGCCTTGATAGCTTCCTTCGTGAATAAGACAGCAATCAACATGCCAAAGAGCTCTCCAGCAACCCTTGTAAACCTGTTGATGATCGAACAGGCACCAAAAATAGCTAGAAGGCTTAGAAGCAATGCCGTCCACACACAAGCCCTGCACACCAGTCCTCCATCACCGACGATATGAAATGCAATGAAATAAACTTTTATTAAAAACTCAAACTGAATCTATGGGATGCCATCAAAATACAGAACATACGATTTATACATCTCTATATAGCTCTATAAGATATAGAAAATGGGAATGCAAATACAATATATGTATCTCCGAAAATACAAAATATATGGGACACAATGCAAAAACCTCCTCCAAGCAAACAGTCAAATACATATGATGCTTTTCCATATCTAAATCTCCGAATCTGAATGAAAAAAAAATCTATTCAGATGGTGGTCTCTTTGTTATTGTAAATAGTCATGCTTACCATCCCGCCCATGCAAGAAACAGCCTCTGTCCCAAATCATCCCTGCCTTTTGCAAAGTTATACATGTATGTATACATCAGGACAGTGGGTTCTGCAACTCCAAGAATTAGCAGGGGTTGTCCACCAAAAATGGCGTGTAGAATTCCACAAATAGCAGTAGAGACCAGTGTTTGAATAGCAGTTAAGGTCCCATCTAACAATAAAATACACATTGCGGAACGTTTAGATATATTTACTAGAGAAGAAATTAGGTTTACATTGACATTGCGCCCAATATAGAAAACTAAAAGTTACCCGTGGCTTTATCAAGCTGTTCCCCAAAAGCTATAACTGGAAGAGCCGAAGCAAAGAAGATATAGGTGGTTGGCGCCAAAATTCTGCCATGAATGAAAATGAATACAGAAGCCAAAACACTCAATATTACAGAGAAAACTTGAGATCTATAACATGAAGTAAACGAACTTCCGAGATGCCTGGCTAATCTTTCATTTATGGGTAATATCCTGATAAAGCTAAAGCCCGGCAGGCTTATTACCGAACAAGATTATCACACATACAAACGCTTGAAAAAACTAAATTGAAAAAGCTCATAATGCGACCTGATTCCTGCATTGAGTCCATGAACCCAATCTTGTTTGTAACAGGGAAACCTTCCTCTGATGTCTCTTAGAATTCCTCTGAAAGGAGCAGCAGATGAATTCTCCATTGAGTCTGAATCCAAAGCGACAATTATGTAATGTTCAGAGTCTAATGTCTGCTCTAAATCAATGTTTCAGTGCAAAAGCCAATTCAACACATAAAGAATCAATAGGCATGGCAAGTTTGAATCATCTGGGTATGTTCAGAATCAATAAACATGCCGCGTTTGAATAAAAAGAATGATCTGGGTATGTACAGAATCAGTAGAAAATATCAAACGGCTTGACGAATATATTTTAATTTACCCCGTACCAAGAATGATCTGCTGTTCAACCACCTCGCTGCAGCTTTCAATCTATAGATAAAATGTGAACTATTGTAGTTAAGAATATGTCTGGAGCTTCAAACTATTACCAGTTGCATTTAACAATATAAACAGGGGGTGATGGGATCTTCTTCAAAGTCGGGCACACGAGAAAATCTGTAGAATACGACGAAGTGTTAATGAGATATTATAGAACCCGATTGTTGAACCTCTAAATTCAATACCATTCACTGCAAACTCTACCTCTCAGTGTCAAACCCCGCCACCCCAAATTGTCTTTCACTGCAGGAAAATGAATGTAATATCCTGTATTTTGATTTTCCCTTCAGCTGGGGAAGCTGGGGACCAGAGTATCCAGTTTGAAACTTTCTATCTGATTTGGGCTTGTACTTGTGGACTGATCGTTTCCGAGGAAGACTAAGAGAAGTTCAATCCAATTTCCCACCCGCTAATTGAGGTTATTTTCTTAGGGAACACCTACACACGGATTTTCTTTCGAGGAACCATATTTTCAGGTTGACCAGGTTTGTGTGTAGCTTTGTTATTGACATAATAAGCAGTTAAATTTATTTTTTATAGGTAAAGTAAAAGATTAATTTTGATTTAATAATTTTATAATTATTTTAAAATAAATCAAAATATTTTAAATTAAATTTTCAATGAATCAATGTAATTAGAATTTAAAAAAACTTTTTTATCAAATTTGAAAAAAAAAATTACAATAAAAAAAATAAGTTTGGTAACTTAAATTCACTTGTTAATTTAAGTTTTTATTAACTTTTGTTAAGAACATGTGTTTTCTCTTAAAAGGTTACAGTTCAAATCCAGAGGGGGTAGGGTATTTGTAGACTTTACAAGTTAAATCGTTATCCAGAGGGAGTAGGGTATTTGTAGACTTTACCAGTCAAATCGTTGGACGAAGGAAAGTCCAATTTGGTGTGCTAGCTTGATCGTGACCTTAAAAATAGATTCTTCTTCTTATTATTATTATAAATTCACTTGTCAATTTAAATATTTATTAACTTCCATATATTGTGTATTAAATATCTATGTTCTCATTTCTATATATTGTAAATTCACTTGTTAATTTAAATTTTTATTAACTTCTATATAGTGTGTATTAAATATCTATTTATTAACTTCCATATATTGTGTATTAAATATCTATGTTCTCATATCAAGTTATTTTGTATTTATGAAACATTTATTTATTAAGGACTAAATTTGTTTGTGTAAGTTGATTAAATTTATCTATGGGTTTGATATTCTAAGTTAATCATTTATATTTATTAATAATGTGCGTTTATGAGACAACTGATTATTAATAATTTATGTTTATAAGACAATTATGTTATTATGTTGATTAAATTTATTAAATTAATCATTTATATTTATTAATAATTTGTGTTTATGATATAACTATTTATTACAATTATGTTGTTATGTTGATTAAATTTATTTGTGAGTTTATTAGAAACTTATGTTCTTAGGTCTATTAAATTTGTTTATAAATTTAGATAATTATAGTGGTAGAAAATAAGTTAATTAATTTAATTTTTAGATTAATTTTTTTAAGTATATTTTTTTAAAATTATAATTTTATTTTATGGATGAAAACTTTGCCATAAAACTTTGTTTTTAAAAATTTAAACTTGTTTTAAAAACATCCAAATTATTTAAATTTTGAAAAAATAAATAAATTAAAATTGAACTTTCCCTCATGGTTTAAGTTTTCATATTCTCACTTCAAGATAACTTGCGAAGTACTTATATTTGTATTCTCATTTGAATGCCTATTAAGTTTTCATGTTCTCACTCCAAAAATAGTTGGTGTTTATTAGGCACTTGTATTCTAATTTCAAGGTGTATTAAGTATTCATGTTCTCACTCCAAACATATTGCTTCTCTTCTCATTTCAAGATGTATTAAATATTCATGTTCTCACTTAAAAAATATTCATGTTCTCACTTCAACGTAATTTGTACTTATTATGGATTTGTATTCTCATTTCAGAGTGTACTAAGTATTCATATACTCATTGCAACATTGTAAGTTTTAAACTTGTGAAGTAAAACAATGCATATAGATTTTGAAGCAAAACATAAATTAATCAATGGCTCATTCACATAGTGCACAAAGATTTATATAAGAAACCCTCAACCGGGAAAACCTTTCTTATATTCATTATATCGAATTTCACCATACAATATATACAATGTTTTTAGGTATTCCGTAGATACCAAAACCTTAATCCCTTAATCTAGGATTAATTTAGAAAACCGCTAAAAATAGCAAAAACCGCCCAAAAAAAAAATTGGGGCGCTGCCCCGAGCTACTGCCCGTTGTCGAACATTGCGCGTAACCAGGGGGGCATACATGGCCCCCCCTAGGAAGCGCCCAATGCACACGACACAAAAAACACTACTAGAAGGATCGTTAGATGCAATTGTCGAACATAACGCGTCCACACACACATGCAAAGAATATAACATATACCCAACAAACATAATGTGTGTTTACTAAAGACTTGTATTCTCATTTTAAAGCGTGTTAAGTTTCATGTATCACTCCAAAGTAACTCATGTTTATTAGGGACTTGCATTCTCATTTATGTATTATGTATTCATGTTCTCACTCGAACATAACTTGCTTATTAAAAAAATTTATTTTCTTTTTACAATGTATATGTATAGTATTCATGTTCTTATTTCATTATTAAATATTTCTATAAAGTAATTAAAGTAGTATTTATTAAATATTTATATCTCATTTTGTTAGCGATATTTTTTGTCTCGGGATTAGGCGTACCCAGGTTTGCGGTTTACACGGGAAGCACCTGAGCATATCACGAGATAATCCCATTTTGTAGCAGTGAGTCGAGCAAGCGAGCGGGCAAAGTTTTGTCTTCAGCAGTCGAGAATCATCCTCAAAGCAAATCAATGGTCAGAATCTTATAGAGGAGATCGACGAAATCCCATCAGCCGTTAGATCTCGAGAAATTGCGTCGGGGTTAACCCCTAGTGTGCAGAGGAGGAGAGCCGGGTTTCAGTTCATCGCAGGATCAGAGTTTCTGGAGGCAGGAAACTCTTACATGAATGAGTCGCGATACGCGATTTCCTGACTGGATCGGAGCCGTCCTTCAGCAGAGACACGTGGCGAGAGATCCCGCAGAGTCGGGGATCGGGGAACGGAAAGTCCCGTACACATGACAACGGGAATCACGATATCCCGATACACGATTTCCCAACGGAGCTAAGGACCGTAGTGGGGGACAGGTGTCAGGAGGTCAATCCTTGTAGGAAGACAACACCAAGTGGCATCGACATATTGCGAACTCGGAGGTTCGTGAGTTAGAGTTGCAAAGATTTGCGTGCAAAGTTGCGAGATCGCGAGAAATGATACCTTGGCAATCGTCGGATTAGCGTGTGGGACCACAAGAGCAAGTGGGATATAGGTGGCAGGCTATCGCGAGTCCGGAGGATGCGTGCTTGTTAACATCGCAAATCGTGAAATCCCGATGAAGAATATGGTCGAGGGCATATGGTGATGGTCACTTGGACCAGGGCCTAGTCAGAGGGTTGGTGCGGAGGGTGCATCGACAATCGGAGAATCGCGAGTCCCGGGGACTTGTGTATCGAGATATCAAAAACACCGAAACCCCGACAGAGGTTCGGCTCAGGTCATATAAGAGGTGGTCGCATGGACCATAGTAATAGCCAGGAGGGCTAACCCATACATGTGCTCATCGGAGAATCGGTGATCGGGAGTTCAGAGGGTCAAGAACTCTCGACAACGGGGAACGCGAAACCCCGAAACCCGATACAGAGTCGGGAAAGGGTCACGGTGAAGTTCAGAAAACTGTGAGAAAAGAAGAAGGGACCTGTAGGCTGGATCGGGTGTCCATCAGGGATTCCACTCAGGGATCCAAAAAGGTCGCTTCGGTTCAACAGAAAGGAGAAAGAGGGTGGGTGAAGCCTCACGTCACCCATTTATTGCAGAACATGGAGGTCCCGACCGAAATTTACCCAGGAGGGTCCCTCGTACCGGTTTTCTTCAGGAAATCCACGCCGAGCCTCCAACTCACCAGAGGAACCTGCACATGCCAATTCAATAGTCAAGGGGCTCAGCTACCCCCTGGTGCGAGCCATGCTGAATTAAAGAGGCGTGTGACAGGGGAGCAGAGGGTGGATTTGATTGAGGCAGACTGACAGCCCATCCTGATAGATAAGCTCCTCAATGTCAAGCATTGAATTCGTGATATGATCGTGCCTTCAGCGCCTGAGCCAGTTCCAAGTATATGTAGGCATTTCTGGCATTTTTGTAGGTATCAATGGTTGAGCTGAGCTCTCGGTTGTAAATTTTTAATGAAGCATTGTTGCTCTGGTTATGTATAAAATTTCGAGACTTCTTGCCTTATGAATGCCGGTTTCTTTCATGTCTTTGTTTACACTGTATTAGAGCCGCTCGGAATTGGAGGATCCAGTCGAGCCGTAGCTATCATAGGACGATGTTGTAATGGATCATTGTAATAGTTGCACTGTCTCTAAT